>APFE030961576.1:9077-54541 GCA_000404065.3 Pinus taeda
TTACAAATTTGATACAGGTGGTCCTTATAGTGTGCTTTCCATAGCTTTTGGTGATAAATGTGAATTGGCATGGGGTCTTGTGGAGTCCATCTCCACCCCAGTACAGGAAATTCAGAGTTGAAACAAAGAGTATCTAAAATATAAGCACTAAAATAAAATGGAGGAATAGGCCTATTGGTAACGCAAGTTTTATTTCTAAACTCAAGAATAGCAATAGCTAACTTATCTAACAATATATTTCCCCAATCCATTATCTCACTGTTAACTGCCACTTCCATTAAAGGAACCATTTCAATCATGAATTTTGTAGAATCATGTAATCCCCAAATCCTACACATCATTGCCCCGGCATAACAGTAAGGAGAACATAATGAATCTACAGAGTACTTACCTAAAGATTCATGTTTGTGCCTTGCAGGGTTCTATCTCCATTCTCGAATTGGAGCCGATTCAGTTTCATTCTCACTTGTGAACTTCTCCAGAAATGCTTTATTGTATTTCTTTTGTGGTTCAGGCAAGTGATACATTTTTCTTAAATCATCAGGTTGGAACGAGCCGAAGACTCTTCTATCGACTATGCAGAATGTTCAATTCAGAACAGGGATTTCCTCTACTGCCCATCGCACTACATCTGTATACGGAAGAATTTTTTCTCGAGCTGCTATTCGGTGTAGATATGAGTCAGCTAGGTCCTTCAGGGAAGCCTTTGATTTTCTAGTTGAATCTGCAGTAGCTTGCACCGATACTGTTTCAGGCTCTTCTGCTTCAATTAGATTATATAAGCTTTGCCAACTTGTGTTTCTGAGGCCAAGACAAGTAGTGTCTGAAATCAATCCCTTCTTGCTTGGTCCTAGATCAGTGGTAGATTGCCCTGTTACTGCGGGAGCTGATGCTGCCGCAAATCTCTTGGATTTCTTCCCCATTTGGTTTGAATTTGTTGCTTCGGCAGAGCTCTACGCAAGGATTAAAATGAACGTAATAAAGAGAATAGGTGGTGTGAGCCAATATGAAAGAGTTATATCAATTAACGAATAATGATAGATTAAAATAATACTGCCGCAGATACAATCTCAGGGGAGATCTTGGCATAACTACTTCATTAATTGGCCACTTTAACTTGTCAATCATTTTAAATACCCATCATATAGTTTATATGCTGAATAATTCATTCAAGCGTGGCTTGAGTTTTTTTTTGGCGGATAATCACAAGTAAATTGCTATCGGGAACGGGAAGGCTTTTAATAATAATCTAAAATAATGCATGCAAGACCTTTCAATCTATTTTGAAACTCACACCTTGCTTTATCGAATCACAATCGGAGAAATGATTGAGTAGTAATATTTATGTCATTGCAAAATCCCCGATCCCCGATGGCGATACACCTTATCGCATTGGGAGGTTTTAAAAGTGTCTTTAGTGTGTGGTGGAGGTTTTAAAAGTGTCTTTAGTGTGTGGTGCGTTACATCCCCCGATTTCCGATAGCGATATCGCATCGGAGAAATAGTGGGAGGGCCTTTTGTTATACTAGCTTGCCTTTCCTGATAACCGATAGTTATTCACTTTTCGGATTGGGGTAAACCAATGGGTCTTTGCATTACGTTTTCCTTGTTATTGTGATATGCGATCTTGCGATCGCTTTATCGCAATAATAAAGAATTATATATTTATTTCATAATACTGATTCATATTTGTTCAAAAGGTTTATAATATATTTTTCCTTTGGACGTTTTTATGAAGGATGAGTTGATACCAATTTTATTCACACATCTATATTTAAAAGGGACCCATTTCATATTATAGTTTAAAAAGAAAAATTTTATGAAATGGGGGGTTGTTGTAGAGCAAAACAATTGACAATTCACTGGGAGAAACAGTTATCTCTGAAAAATGTTGAAATACTTAGACTTTCTTTATATAGAAATCTTATCTAACAGGAGAATTCTAATATAACTAGGTATACACAAATTCTGAATCTAATAATAGCTACTTTTGCTAGTTCCTTCTCTTGTTAAAATTAAATACATTCTAAGTTTTAAAGTAGCCTTAATTGGTGGATAATGATAAAATAAAGAACCTTTCCAACTTAGCTTTATAATGACTCCTTTGTCATAGGTAGAGCCTCTGCTGCCAGCAAACGTTTATAGTCTCGACAGGGATACCTTTTAGCCATTGAATCGTCCATTATCCCATCCATTTCAGAGTATAATTAAAAGAATGAATCCAAAAATATGCCTTCATATTTTGTATCTCTTTTTCTTTTTTCTTATTTTGCAAGATAAAAAGCCATTGTCCTGGTTTGGTGGCCAGCTATTTGACAATGCCATTCACTGGTTGTAATTTAACTGAACAAGCTGGCTTGTGATGAGACCCCTTGTCTTATAATTATAAGCCATTACCCTATTTTAGTATGCAGTATTGGTAATGTCAGTTGAATTATTCCCCAATGATCATGGTAAGCAGGCTTGTAATAAGACCCCTTATCTTTTATATCAAATATATTTTAGAATTACACTCCGAGTAATCATAAAATTTGATGAATGGGATGGACAATTTTCTCCTTAAGAGAGCATGGATGACAGGGTAAGAGCTGAAGATGCTAAGATTGAATCAGTTTCTGTTTTTATATTGATAACTGTTTTTTGGCCATTTGAAAACATTAAAATGATTTACGGTACTTCTAAATCTCAAGAAGATTTCACAAAAATAAAATGGGGTTTCAGAATCTAAATATACCTAATTTCCTAGAAATTTTCCTTTTGTTTAAGGTTTCCATTTTAAAAGTAAATATCAAAACTATTTCTTTTGAGAAACTTTTTCAATATAGCAAAGGCCAATGGAAGATACCTTACAACTTTATTTTCCAATAATCCTAAAAACTATGAACACAAATTTTGCTGAAAATTGAATATTTACAAAAGGAGAAGGGGTTACCTCCTCAATTGAAGAATTTTTTCAAGGTAAGGCCATTAACAAGAAGAGAATCTCTCTTACCTGATAGATCTTGCAATATGAAAGTAGAATGGCCTATCTTCTCATTGATTTGAAATGGTCTGAGCCACATTTTCTGGAACTTAGTGTGTTTTCCTTTATCCTCATGGGCTTTGTCCCATTTCAGAACTAGAAACCAACTTGTAATTGTTTTGAATTGGATGAAGTTGAATCAAAAGATGACTTGCTAATTTGCTAATGTTTTTCATGTATAATTCTAGCCTTTTCCATTTCTTCTTCTAATTTTAAAATTTGATCATGTCTTAGTTGAATAGAAGATGAGGGACTTTCTTCAATAAACTGCATTAAGGCTAGAGATGGAAGTAATAAATTGGTTGGTAGGACTGCTTCCTTCCCATATACAAGATTAAATGGAGAAGTACCTATGGAAGCCTTCTGTGTTATTCTGTCAGCCCATAGTGTAAATATCAAAGATTTATGCCAGTTTTTATGATTCTGCTCAATAGTTCGCTTAATGATTTTGACGAGATTTTTATTAGTGGATTCTGCTAAACCATTACCTCGGGGATAGTAATTCGTAGAATATTTCAATTTAAACCCTCTTTTGATAGCGAACTCAAACATATAATTTCTAGAGAAATAAGATGCATTATCGAAAACAAGAGCATTTGGGACACCAAACTTGGTAATAATGAATTGATCTATGAACTCTATAATTACTTCAGAGTTTGTTGTCTTCAGAGGAATTGCTTAAACCCACTTAGTAAAGTAATCAGTAGCAGTAAGGATATAATTATGTTGTTTGGATGACTATGGAGTGATTTCCCCAATGATATCCAATCCCCATTGCTTGAAAGGTTGTTCAATGTTGACTGGTTGCAAAGGGAAAGCTGGTTTTCTTTATCTTGCACTGGAGATTTGACAACTTCGGCATTTCCCTACGTATTTGTGAGTATCTCTGAACAGGGTGGGCCAATAATATCCAACATGAATGATTTTGTGGGCTGCTGTATCAGCTCCAAAATGTCCTCCTGCTGATCCATCATGTAGCTCCTGCAAAACATTTTGTGCTTCAGGTTTTTCTAGGCATCTTAATAAAATTGAATCATAATTTCACCTAAAAAGTACATCATCTATAATTATGAAGTTTTTCGCTTTTAATCTAATGGCACGTTTGTTTTTATAGGAAAGATTAGAAGGTGCGTATCCATTTTTTAAATAGAAAATCAAATCTACATATTGTGATTCAGGATCTGTGATACTTATCTGATTGATTTCTTCAGTGTGTTCTGTACCTTCTGATTCTTGAATATTGGATGCTCCTGCTAATAACCTGCAAAAACCTTGGCCTCTGACAATCTTTGCTGGCTTGATTTCTAAGTCATATTGTTGTAATGTTGTGACCCAATTTGCCCTTTTTTCTCCTAATTCCCTTTGAATTAGTAGTTGTCTTATGGCTGAAAAAGGAACTTTAACTTTTGTGTGATCTTTTAAAAGGAAGGGTCTGTAGTGTTTGACAACATTGTACACAGCAAAGGCTTTCTTTTCAACTTCTGAATAGTTAAGTTCAGAACCTTGAAGATTTGAACTATAAAATGAAATTGGTGCCTCCAAGTTTTGATCATTAATCTGAGTCAGCACTGCTGCATAAGACAAGGTGGATGCGAGAGTATACAGTATGAAATGATCTAAAAAGTTGGGAGTGCTTAAAGCCTGGGCGTTAATTATTGATTGTTTGATAGAATCAAATGCCTTTTTTTCTACAGATCCCCATCTAAACACCAAATTTTTCCTAATCATTGTCTGCAATGGTAAAATAATATGGGAAAAATCTGGAACGAATCTTTTAACAAAGTTAACTTGACCAAAAAATGACTGCATGGATTTTTTGTTATGAGGGAATGGAGTATCAAAAATCTCTTTAATTCTATCTGGATCAATATAAATACCATCTTTGGAAACAATGAAGCCCAAGAGATTTCCTTGATTAAGAGAAAAAAATGACTTTTTTGGATTGAACGAGATACCATACCTTCTGCAGCGTTCAAAGATTTGTTTTGAATCATGTAAATGATTAGACCTTTTCTTGGAAAATACAGTAATATCATCTAAATAGACAACTACTGTTTTATTGATCAATCCTTTGAATGCTATATCCATTTCTCTTTGGAATGTAGCTCCTGCATTGATAAGTCCAAAAGTTATTTTTTGGTCAGCATAAGTTCCCCATTTAGTTCTGAAGGTAGTTTTAAGCCTGTCATTAGGATGGACCAAAATCTGTTTATACCCTAAAAAACCATCTAAAAAGGACATTAAATCAGAACCAGCTATTGAATGGAGTATCTTCTCCATGGTAGGTAAAGGGAAATTATCCTTTTGGCTTGCTTTATTAAGATTTCTGAAATCTATGCAAATCCTGATGTCGCCATTTTTCTTTCTAACAGGCAGCATATTGGAGACCCAGTTTGAATGTCGGACAGGGAAAATGATCTTAGCCTTCAAGAGTTTATTTAGTTTAGTTTTTATTTGACTCTCTAGGTTAGGATGGATTTTCCTTAACTTCTGTTGGATTGTTTTTTGTTCAGAAAGCATTGGAATAGTATGCTGAATGATCGATGCATCGTATGTTTTCAAATCATCTTATTTCCAAGCGAAGACATATTTATTTTTTCGTAATAACCTAATGAATGTTGTTCTTTCTTCCAAAGAAAGTCCTAATCCCAAATTGATTTTTTGAGGGTTTTCCTTAGTACCTAGGTTTATCAATTCAAATCTTAAAGTGGAACTTTGGAGGTTTGAATTGGTCGCCTGTTTAAACCTGTCTTTAATATCATAAAGATCTAGCTTAACCACTGGTTTTGGTATTGAGTTTTCTTCCTCATTTTCCTTCATTTGAAGGTCATGATCACTTTCATAAATGATTTGATCATCGTAGGACTTGTCGGATGTCAAGAAATTTAAAATGTCTTCGTCATGATTGAACACTCGCCAATTGGTGACATTGTCGGGAATTAATGGTAAAAAAATTAACTCTATTGAAAATCTGTCTGCGTTGTAATCTTCGGAAGGTAGGAGTTTAGAAGCAACATTAGCTAGCAAGTCCGCTGCTGCATTTTGGGATCTAGGGATAGGAGAAATATTGAATGCTAAAAATTGAGGTATGAGTTCCTGCACCAAAGACTGATAGTGTTTGAGATGACTAGAAAGACAGTGAATTGTATTTCTAACTTGTTTTATGACAATTTTTGAATCACCAAACACTTTCAAATATTGAACTTTAAGACCAATAGCTTTATATAGTCCTTAAACTAAGGCCTCATGTTTAGCTATATTATTTGCGCATTCAAATTCCAATCTACATGATAACATAGTTTTTTCTCCTTCAGGGCTAACTAAATTACACCCTACTCCTGCACCTTCACTAGATTTAGACCCATCAAAGTATAGTGACCAAAATAAAGAATTATCAACAATTTTATTTACAATTTTCTCAGCAATATTGACACATATTGATCTATCAGTTTGTGAAAAAATTTCAATTTGGGATGTGAAATTATTTACTGAGAAAGGAGATGGTTGGGCAGTGAAATTGCCAAAGAATGAATCAGAAGAGTAATTCCCCAAAATATTGTTATTAAATGCTATTGGTTGATTCTCCTGTTCAAATTCAGTGACAGTATGGGTAATATGTTTCTCCCGATTGATTTTGATTTGATTTGGCTTTCCTTTATAGGGTAGCCACATATGGGAACAATCAGTAGAAATATAACCGTGGAGTTTCTCAGACCAATCCCTACTCAAAATTAAACCATAAAATTCAGGTATATCGGAAATTAAAATATCAATTCTCTGAACCACTCGTGGATCAGCTGATAACCTGATAGTTACAGAGTTGATTTCCCCTAAAACCTAGACCTTGGTTCTATCCAACTGTACAATATGAATTGCAGACTTTTGGGGTTCAATGTTTAGTTTGGAACAAACTAAAACTGGCATTATGTTAGAGGATGCCCCTGAGCCAATCAAACAGTTGTGTAGATTTCGATTATAGATCTCATAGGTCAAGAGAAAAGGGGGAGTATGGGAATTTGATCTATCTCCGATTAAAACTGCATTAGTAGCTTCAACTCTACCAGAAGGTGGTTGACCTGAATCATTTGCAGCTTTGGAGATCACAACATTAGGAAGAGGTAAAGAAGTTACTGCATTTAGTTCCTTAAGAAGTAATTTCTTCTGATGTTTGCATTTGCTAAGTTCAAACATAGTAATGTTTGCCTTTGTCTTCTTCATATCATCAATAATATTGTAATCCGTTGAATCTGATACTACCAACTTCTTTGATGTTGAAAGTATACTTGAGGATGATGGTTGATTTTGGGATGTTGTCGCTGCCGATTTCTTTGTGGGAACCTTTTCTTTTGTAGTAGTGGTAACTGCACTCCTTTTCTTTGAAATTGAATGAACGGGTTCAGGAGTACCTTTACTCCTGGCAGTCACAGGGAAAGCTTCTTGTTCATTTTCTGTATCGAAGTTGGGTAAAATGAAGTCCCACATTCCATGGCATTCGACAACCTCCTCTTCTTCGGGTTCCTCGGATGGTAAGACTGTTTCATCTTCTTCTTTCTCTTTAGGATCTGATTCTCCATTATATATAACATTTGGTGGTTTTGACTCAGGTTTCTTAAAATTTCTAAATGGCCTCTTTGTTGAAGTTTCTGCTACTTGTTTTTTTATTTGAACTATTTCATTTGACATTGTTTTGAGGACTTTTTGTAGACCCTACATATCATATGGATCTTTAGGGGTTTTCTTCTTTAAATCATCTTTAAAAGAAACTTTTTTAGATTTTCTATCTTCAAGAGCAACTTTCTTTTCTAAAGCAATAATACGTTTCTCTACAACAAGCGCTTCTTTCATGTTTTCAGCTAAAGTTGGTTTTGCAACTCTATCTACAAAAATGGCTATATTTGAAGGTAAGGCTATTATATACCATTCGCTTCTAATTTTCTCACTTGGCTTAGAGTCGGTTGGAATCTTATTCAATGGTTTATTGAATCGGGAGTTTAATTCCTTTATAGGTTCTCTAGATTCTATCCTAATATTCGAAAGATTATTGATTAATGTCGCTAAAGATCTATCATCACCATACTTAGTGAGAAATTGTTCTTCAAAAATGTTCCAACTGGTAATGGATCCAGAAGGTAGGGAAAAATACCAATACCCAGCTGATCCTTGTAAATTATAAGGGAAAAGCCTAACGACAACATCTTCCTATGTTGCTCCTTTTAGATTAACTGATAACATGAAATTGTTAATATGTTCTTTAGCTAATGCTCCAACATCTGGATTAAATTTCGGCAACCATTTCTCAGGAGAATATGGCAATGGATTTAATGGTGTAGGCATAGTGACTGCACCAGGACTATTCCATGTATTCTGAGCCATTATAGAACTAATAACAATTGATATTGCCGATGAAATTCCAGGTGTTTGGGGAGGAGTTGGTATTGAAGATTGAATAGGTTGGGATGTTGAAGTTGGTGATCCCTGCTGAACAATAATGTGTAATGGAGGAGTGGATGGTTGACTTCGCACTGGAGAAGATGAAATGGAGGATTATGAAGAAAATATCTCACTGTCCTATCCTTCAGTGTTCTTTTTACCCTTTTTCCTTTCCGGTAAAGGCAACTCAGTAGGTTCAATACCGAGCTTTCCACTTTGAAGTCTGGTGAGAGGGTGAGGTAGATTGAATTGCGAAGTCTCAATGCCTTGAGATACTTCAGATTTCTGTGGTGATATCAAAAAGCCTTGAAGTTTTTGGATGAGAGACTGAACTTCAGGAGACTCAGGACTTAATCGATCTAGAGTATGATGGGATTGAGTAGTGGTAGTTGACTCCTCTTCTTCTCGTTTGAATACTAGTGTTCCAGAATGCAAACGGGAGGTCCGAGGTGAGGTGGAGGGAGATTTACTCCTAGAATGGTCTATAGGTTTTGATTTACTTGCCATTCATAGTTCATTCCCTCCTTCTAGCACCAAAAATGTTGATGCCTCGAAAATCGCTGCAACAACATCGGGGAAAACCACTCGGTCCAGACCTTAATGTAGCTCCTTTTCCATTTGGTGTGGTGGCTCTCACTGGAAATAATGGGACTAGTTTCCCAATGATGAATAAAAATGGGATGGATAAATGAGTGGTTTTCTAATAAAATGGTAATGGATGAATGATTTAATCTAAAAGTAAAAATATGAATAACTATCCTATCCCGGGAAATTTCTATTTTTAGTGTAACGTTTGATAATCTTTATCCACAAACAAGCATATAGATGACTCTATTTGGTAAAGAAAGACATTCATTCATATAATAATTACTTTGTTCAAATAGTTGAACAAAGTAATCAATAAAACATTATTACACTTATCCTTTATATATCACTGATACATATATGACTAAAAGAATAACATTCCTTAAACATCCAATAGTGAAAAATATAAGGAGTGTTGTTGAAAACACATACATATATCCAATCATAGCAAGAGTAATCAAATGATGATTCACATAAAAGAATGAAACAAGATCATAGATAATAGTACCATATGTGCTGTAAATATTTCCCGATATCAATCGCATTCGAATTCCTTTTTCCAACTTAGAGATAATTTACATCAAGGCAATAGTGCACATCCCATAAAAGCTTTCTTCGTTAGAATTTGGAATACTGGCCCAGTCTTTATAAAAAATATACCAGAAGCACAATAGTGCAACTTCCAGGTTTGAGTCTTATACAAAAACTGAGGACCCTTTCTAAATGCATGAAAGGGCCTATAAATACTAATTAAACTAACTAACTACAAAAATAAAATGCTATTTAATTGGTACAACTAAATATTGAATATCTTCCCCACAGCAGGTTTGTTGGTAGTCAGCAGCATGATTCATCATTTCGGCTATTCTCCCTTTGATTTGAGTTGGCAGGTTGCAAGCATCGGTTCTAATTCTGGAGGGCGGTTGAGACGAGAATGGAGTTGAGCTAAGTATGTGGCATCATGTATTTCAGGAATGATACAACCGATTGCATTGGTTAAACACTTAAGGGTGGCCCTTTGACTGTATGGTTTTACTAAGAAAAACCAATAGGTATGCCAAGTTAAACTTTGGATGCCAGCGATTAATCTTCCATTCTTCTCCAACTCTTGATTGCATGCTTGCTCCAATCTCTTAGCTGACAGCAATTTATCTGGGGTACATTGTGAAATCATGTTAGACAGATAAAGAGTGTTATTGATGAACTCAATTAAGTTACTGATAGATAATCTACATCTGGAAACCTCTCTCTCTGCTTTCATCAGCTGTGACTGCCATTTTAAGAATAAGATCTCCTTGTGTGATTCTAGGATTTTGGGTAGATTTTCTGCCTGCCCCTCATTGGTGTCTTTCCAAGCAAGAAAATTTGTCAGAGTCTCGTCGACCTATTCCAAATCCTACCTAGCATCAGCTGATTTGTCAACTATTGATGCCGTTATATCACAAAAGGGCTCAACCAAAGAAATGTTATGACATAACAATCTTAACTGTGTCACCAATGCCTTGTTAATTTGTAGCACTTTGGATCTGAAATCGGCAGGTTGTGGAAGACTCTTGAACTTCTCTACTTGAAGTTACAGTTGAGCGATTTGCTTACCTTTTGTTTTCATCATTAGTTCATTCATCGTCTTTAACCTTGCCAATGCTTCTGATAATTCTTTCTGCTTTTGCATTGCGCTTGAGTCTATTCTCTGTTTCTCTTCAAGAAATTGCTTATTCAATTGATTGTTTAATTGCTGCTGTGTTGATAATTGTTGTTCCAACTGTTCAATTTTCTGTTGTGCTTCGGACACCTATGTTTGCAACAAAACAATTGCTTGGTCCTTTTCTTTAAGTAGATTACTCACTTCCAATGCCTTGTCCATAGTGATTGTTGAATAAGCTCCGACATATTGAGAAAGCTTCGTTAGGTCATCAGAAGGGTCAAACTCCTCTTTCCACACTACATTAGCTGTCTCTGTTTGCTCTAGAAACAAGGAAGGTTGATCAAGTCTTCTCCTTTTCCACTATCTTTTCACTACAGCCCTGTGTTTTGGACTGTAAAAGACATCTAATGGAGGTATGTCCTCCACTTGCAAAATAATTTGATCGGAGGGATCTTTTGCAATCATTTCTAAATCCGTGCTAGGGGGTAGGCTGCTAGTTCCTTCATTCAGAACCTTTGTTGACAATGTATCTTGTCCATCTGTTACTTTGGGTGTATTGGCACCTTTTGGACCTTCCAGATTGCTTATAATGGAGTCAAATTGCTGCCATTCTTGGAGTAGTTTAGGATCAATCTCGGTATCCACATTGATATTTTCACTGCCCTTATCCTGCTCCTTTTCCTGCTCTTTCTCCTACCCTTTCTCCTGCTCTTTCTCCTGCTCTTTCTCCTGTTCTTTTTCTTGTTCTTGCTCTTGCTCTTTCTCTTTTTCTTTCTCAGGAATCTTTGATACAGCAGGAGGTTTGTCAATGAGTTGCTGTTTAGGATCGCTTGATTGTGTTGTCAGGGCAGTAGCTAATAAGTCAAGAGGTAGAGTTTGCAACCTCTATTCTCTGAGCTTATTGAATTATACTAGCCCTTGATCATTATATTTCATTTTGGTCAGTGCTTGTACTTGGAATAATGACTCTGCCGAAGAAAACAAGTCATCAAAATCATCTTCCTTATGATCAAGCCTTGTAAGTTTGGCCTGTTCAAGCACATTATAGACAACTTTCCTTGGATCGAATCACCTATTAAGAATGGCTGCAAGGTTGAGCATGTTTATTTTCTCTGCTTCCTTCTCCGCATGCTTGTAGTCATGCAAAGTATAAACACCGCATCTCAAAGGAAAAGTAGGCCAAGCCTGCTTTTTTGAAATCCTAAGAGTCTTGGATGTTCCTGTGGTCGTAATTTGATAGGCTAATTCTCGGGCTAACAACTTGTCAGGTATGTACAGAGGAAGGACATGAGGTCTTTCAAGACTACCAAAAACCCTTATGTATGTGAACTTATCCTCCCCAAACCAATTTCCTAGAGCGGTTAGGTCAATCTGTGCTTCTGAAGAAATATTTGGGGCAGGCTTATAAAAAATGGCAGGGTAAATAGGCAACATAAAACCATTATATATTTCGTACAGGTGGTCCTTATAGTGCAATTTCCACAGTTTTTGGTGATAAATGTGAATTGGCATGGTGTCTTGTGGAGTCCATTTGCACCCCAGTACAGGAAATTCAGAGTTGAAACAAAGAGTATCTAAAATATAAGCACTAAAATAAAATGGAGGAATAGACCTATCGGTCATGCGTGTTTTATTTCTAAACTTAAGAATTGCAGTGGCTAATTTATCTAACAATATATTTCCCCAATCCATTATCTCACTGTTAACTGTCGCTTCCATTAAAGGAACCATTTCAATAGAGAATTTCACAGAATCATGTAATCTCCAAATTCTACACATCATTGCCCCGGCGTAACAGTAAGGAGAACATAATGAATCTACAGAGTACTTACCTAAAGATTCATGTTTGTGCCTTGCGGGGTTCTGTCTCCATTCCTGAATTGGGGCTGATTCGTTTTCATTCTCACTTGCGAACTTCTCATGAAATGCTTTATTGTATTTCTTTTGAGGTTCAGGCAACTGATACATTTTCCTTAAATCATCAGGTTGGAATGAGTCGAAGAATCTTCCATCGACTGTGAAAAATGTTGTGTTTAAAATATGGATTTCCTCTATTGCCCATCGCACTACCTCTATATATGGAAGAATTTTTTCACGAGCTGCTATCCTATGTAGATATGAGTCAGCTAAATCCTTCAGGGAAGCCTCTGATTTTCTAGTTGAATCTGCGGTAGCTTGCAATGATACTGTTTCAGGCTCTTCTGATTCAATTAGATTATATATGCTTTGCCAGCTTGTGTTTCCAAGGCCAAGACACGTAGTGTCTGAAATCAATCCCTTCTTGCTTGGTCCTGGACCAATGGTGGATTGTCCTATTACTGCGGGAGCCAATGTTGCCGCAAATCTCTTGGATTTCTTTCCCATTTGGCTTGAACTTGTTGTTTCCGTGGAGCTTTGTGCAAGGAATAAAATTAACGTAATACAGAGAATAGGTGGTGTGAGCCAATATGAAAGAGTTATATCATTTAACGAGTATTGAAAGATTAAAATAATACTACCGCAGATACAATCTCAGACGAGATCTCAACATAACTGATTCATTAATTGGCCACTTAACCTATCGATAATTTTAAATACCCATCATATTGTTTATATGCTGAATGATTCATTCAAGCGTGGCTTCAGTTTTTTGGCTGATACTCACAAGTAAATCACTATCGGGAATGGGAAGGCCTTTAATAATAATCTAAAATAATGCATTCAAGCCTTTTCAATCTATTTTGAAACTCGTGCCATGCTTTATCGGATCGCAATCGTAGATGTGCTCGGGTCGTAATACTTATGTTATTGCAAACTCACTGATCCCAAATGGCGATACACCTTAATGCATCGGGAGATTTTAAAGGTGTCTTAACATGTGGTGCGTTACATCCCCCGATTGCCGATAGCGATATCGCATCGGAGAAATAGAGGGAGGGCCTTTTGTTATATTTGCTTGCCTTTCCTAATAACCGATAGTTATTCACTTTTCGGATCAAGGTAAATCAATGGGTCTTTGAATTATGTTTTCCTTGTTGTTGTTATATGTGATCTTGTGATCGCTTTATCACAATAATAAAGAATTATATATTTATTTCATAAGACCGATTTCATATTTGTTCAAAAGGTTTATAATATATTGGTTCCTTTGGACCTTTTGATGAAGGATGAGTTGATACCAATTTTATTCACACATCTATGTCTAAAAGGGACCCATTTCATATTATAGTTAAAAAGAAAAATTTTATGAAATGGGGGGTTGTTGTACAGCACAACGGATTGCTATAGTATAATTTGTTGACTAGTCTATAGCAATAATTTATTGCAAAGGAGCCCTCTAATGTCTTAAGTTACATTGGTGTATTGATATTAATATTCCATCGCATTGCATTGACATTGAAATATCTCTCTCATTTGTATTTTTCATTGTATTCTTGGCATCTCATTTTGTCATCGTTACTTTTTTAAAATCATTGTTAGCGATCTCTATATTTTCTTACGTGTGTTATGGATTGTGCTTAAGACAAATTACTCTTGCATCTAATTAGTTCATAGCATAAATAAATGAGAAAATATTGTCTCTAATTGTTGAATAACATAAGAATATATTGCTCTCATTGTTGTTCTCCAAGATTATCTCTCAAAAAGAATCTAGTAACCTCTTGAAGTGATTAGAATTTCTAATTGTGTTTCATTGGAATTGTTCATCTTGCTCATTTGAAATAGTCCTTCAATTTCTTCATATAATTGCTCATGTATTGAATGTTTTTATAAGAATTTGGATCTCAAGTAATTTGCATTGTTGAATTACTTAATTCACTTAATAATCTCAGATCTATCTCTCACATATTGCATCTTCATCGTAGGATAGAAGTGCATTTCTGAAACATACCTCCAAGCATAAGCTTGGTTACAATAGGATAGGACCATCTTCTTTAAACAATTTTAAGACTCTAGACCCTCATTAACAATTAAAATAGGTGACCTTGTAGTTCTCTTGTGGGAAATCCTTTGCAGGAATAGTGTCATCTAGGTGGTTAGAACCCCACTAGGGGCATCATTAATGAGTCCATAACCTCCTTCCTTTGCGGTTCTTTTTACAAATTACATTCGACACTAGTTCCAAAATAATTGAGAAGAAGGAATCAATTAGATTAGGAATGTAATTAAAAGTAACCAATAGTTTTCATCTCACATAGCTTTAGGTCCTGCACTCCATATAGGATAGAACTTGCATATTGTAGCAATTATTCATCTAGTAACTTGGAATTCTAATTCATGTTGTGCATATCTCTAAAGGAGTTAATGTAAATTGTGATCATAAGAAACCTAATCAAATCATGCTAAATAATCATACTTTCCTCTTCATCATCTCATCCATAGGGACTATCCCCCTTAGTTTGTAGTTAGGAGATAGCTTAAACGAAGAGGGCAGGGTTCAGAGTGATAACCCCTACCCTAAGTGTTGTCATAAGATTGTGTATAATTTGGGTGAACACCAATAAAAATGGAACACTTAAATTACAAAGTGGTTAATCATAGGCATGAAGGCATGGCTCATCATGTCACTAGGGTACCAGTGCTATGTAAACTACCAAATTAGTCCATTAGTGCTACCAGTGGAGTTTCCTTTTGGAAAAACAAAAAGATGTGGACCATTTATTCAAATATGTATAATAACTATGCAACCAAACATCATATGAGAAAATCAATGCATAGTTTTAATATTGGGGGCATGATATTAAACATTTGTGCTCATGAGATACCAAAGTATACAAGGCTATGAAGCATTATTGGCTCATGAAAACAACGGTGGACCTAATCATGGAAAATAAGACAACCCATGAGATTGAATTAGTAGATAGGCTCCATAGACTGAATTTAGAGTTCTCTATTGGTTGGTATATGGTCTTCGCTTTAAATTATCTAGGGATGACTCTAATAGAGAGGAAGAAATAACAAAGCTTTTAAGTACCTCCACCTCTAAAGGAAATGGATCGAATCCCATCATTATTGAATATGAACCCATGTAGAATAAAATATTGCAATAAAAAGGAACATAATTCCATAGCTTAAGCCAGTCCTTCTCAACAATATTTTTAACTCCTAATATTTATGGCTTGAGTCCTTATTTGTAGCTCATTAATATGCATATAAAGGAAAACACAATTGCTAACACTTATCTCTATTTTATCAATATATAGGCTCTATTATGGGGATTGACAAAAATCTACAGTTATGGATAAGTGGTTAGAGAAGCACTATAGTTTTGATTAAGTGGTTACTGATGCACTACAATGACTAAGGGAGGGGAAAACTATGCCTAAAAGTTGAATTTTGGTGCTCCTAAACATCAAAACCTAAGGTTCCTAATGAGGGGAAAACTTGGGAAAATAAATGAAAAGGTACCTTAGGGATATTGAGGACATAATAAGAAATTTTAATGATGTTTATATCACTTAAATAATCCTATTTTGTTCCTCGAAATTCACCTCTAATTTAGGTCATTTTTCGACCAAAAATTCTTGGGAGAAGGCCCCATCATTGGCGGAAATCTCCAGGAAAGTTACCAAGAATTAGTTCGGAAAGTTAGGAGGATTTTCTAGTGCTATATAAGTCATTAAGGGTGCACTATGGTCCAGTTATAATGACTTACAATGCATTACAACGGCTTGGGAGACTCGAAAACTAAAGAAGATCATTACATTTTGACCCTGTAACTCAGTAAGGATGGGTCAAAAAGTTTTGTAGTGTTGGATAGATGGTTAGTGGGGTGATATGACACAAAATAATGTCTTATAGGAGCACTAAGTTTCTTAATTCATGGTTATTTATGCACTACGATGGCTTGGTAGGCAAAAAACTAAGCATAAAAGTTGAATTTTAGCCCCTAAAACATGAAACCTTGGGAGCTCTAATGACGGGAAACCTTCCAAAAATAAAGAGGAAATTATAGTGAATATATTAGGTACATAATAAATTATTTTTAACTATTATTAATCATTCCACCCTTTTGCCTTGAAATTCACCTCCAAATCAGGTCATTTTTACACCAAGACAACGTGAGAAAAGACATCATAACTGAGAGAAAACTTCAGGAAAATCATATTAACTCAGCGATGAATCTTGAGAGATTTTGTAGAAATATTATGATGTTATTTTAAATGCATTATTACATTTTTATACTAATTATTAGTGCTCTACCGTGGAAGTGGGGGCCAAAAGATGAATTTTTCGATTGATTTTTAACCCCGAGGCTCTAAGAAGAAAGCCCTGACAGCTCTATAGTAAAGTGTAAGTGGTAAAGTTAGATTATGGAGTAAACATAAGGCTCAATTGGGTTCTATGGAAATGAGAGGATTCTCAATGATGAATTTTCGATGCTCAGGGAGGCTATAACACCCTCCAGGGTAAATGTGCATATAACCAACATAATAGGAACATAAATACAATAAACATATCAACCATCAAAATCCATATATACGTCAGTATATTTGCACATGAAACTGGAGGGGATGAATTTTTCATTAATAAATGCAATGAACCAACTGGTTATGTGACTACCACATTCCACCCAACCATAGATTAGCTGAGCCAAGTTTCTCTTAAGCCAATCACCCTCGTGCCATATCCTAAGCATGAATGTGGGAATCATAGAACACATTACAAACACCAATCAATGTCGATGCCACTAGAGTTTTTAGCCTACACCATGCGGAACTTGAGTGCCTCCTAGTCTCCTAGGCTTTACCATTCATCTGTAGTCTGATACATTGATCATTAGGCCCAACACCAAGACTTACTCTCCAAGCTTTATCGTGCATTCCATCCTGGAATCACAAGGCCCAATGGAAAGAAAATCCACCTCTTGCATTTAGCGTATATCCTGCCATTCACCAGCAAGGATTCCTAGGCCCACTGACACACACAATCTGGATTTACCGCAACCTACAATTTGGTTTAGGGTTACTAGGCCAGTGGCTTCATGCATGCTCAGTCTGGTTCAGGGATTACTACTACCATGTATTTGTCAATTCAGAGATACACCCCACTCAGCTTTGAATCCAATCGAGCCATCCCCTAAAAAACACATGAGAGAACCCATCTCAACAAAGCTATTACGAAATGGCAAGGCTAAGCTAAAAATACTATCACACATGGAAAGACCCATGCCATGGTAGGAGAGAAACACATGGAATCCCATGCATGGAAAATCTAGCAAGGAAAATACACATGCAAGTTGATACTTGCAATGAAGCTTATTGTAGCTACTTGATCCTGCCTTTCTCTACTTCATATTTTCTTCCTCTTGCATTATTTTCCCTTCTTGCACCAACGTCAAAGTGCTCCAAGAAAACTCTAAGTGTCTAAGAGTATGAGAGAGAGAGAGAATAATGAGAGAGCTCCAAAACTGAACTAACAAAAGGTTATACTGACCAAGCTTGCGAACTGATCCTCAGAAGGCTTTTTATTAATGAGACCTCTATGCTTTTCATTTTCCATTATTTTCCTTCAATTTCATCCTCAAATACAACATGTGACCTTTCACCTTCCTTTTCTCTTAATTTCCAGTATTTTCATAAATAGATGTGCCAAAATACCTTTTTACCTCCTTAATGCCTTAACCATTGCCTTTGCCAATTTCCTTAGCCATAAACAACCAAATTAACAAACACTAGGATGTCCTACCCACCATCCATCTTGGAATACGTCTCCCATCATCTCTGGTATTTACATATTTTTTTACATGGAATTTTCACTAGGGCTGTTACAGAACCCTCCCCCTTGGGGGAACACCATCCTCGGTGTTCAAGGAAACCTATAACTAACATGACTGCTGAAAAAAAAACATTCTACCCATGGAGCTTTATAACACAACTCGTTGTGGTATTTACAATGAATGACCTGCTCAAAAACAAAGCATCATGACAACATGACCAGATAAAAACCATACCACATATTAGAGCTTTATAACACAACTCATTACAATATTTACAATGATATACACATATACACATTTGCTTAACAAGAAAATAAAGGATACAATGCCTGTATCAATCGAAAAGGGAATCTAGAGGCTCACACCCCCACCCTCAAGTAATACCAGGATTCACCTCATTCCCAAGAAGTCTAGAATCCACTGCAAACTCAAATGTGCATCCAATGCCCAATGCTATAATATTGCTTCACTTGTCCTCTCATTGAATAGTTACCAACTCATTTTTCCAGGGTGTACTCCCAATGCACATCTGGTTCCATCTGGCAATGCTTATGACCAAAACAAATCCATCCATAACCTTCCCTTTTCTGCTACACAGTCCATCGTGAAATTCGGTCACCCCTTCCGTGTAGTGACTCACCTTCCAAGTTCCATTTTTACCCCCATATTGAGTAGTCCATCCCTTAGCAAGGCTTCCTTGCATAAGAAGATAGAAAAACTAAGGCATATACTTTCCTCGACATCATACCAGTCATAGCTTGTTCATGGAAATCAATGGACACTATTGGGTGTCTCGCAATGGCCCTGTTCTTGAAGTGTTTTACCAACATACTGCAACATGTTTAAATTCCTTTGTTGTTGCTGCTAATTCTTGCAGTCAATTTCAATCACCCAAGTGGGAATTTCATGCATTCCTGTACCAAGCACATAACTTCCATCATATTTAAAATAAATTGAAATAAATTTACATCATACCTCATTGGCAGCTCATTAATAAGGTATATTTTCAATCTTGTTCGTTTCCTATACAACAAGTCAAACTAGCATATTTAATCAAATCAACATGCATAAAAATATCACATCAAGTTAGCTCAAAACATAACCATCAAAATCATAAATGACATGTGACCATCATAAACCATAATCATAGATCACATATAGTCATCATATATCATAACCATAAATCACATGCATAGTAAAACTGAAATAATATACCAATACTTATCGTTTAATCAATCTTTACTTCCACCTTTGTTCTTTTGTATAGACACCAGATCGGTTTCCACACCCAGCAAACACTCAGTGCCTTCTCCTCTACTAGGTGCACATACACATAGTGTGCATCATGCACATACAACCACACCTGACACACAACACAACGTAATACATGCACCTACACCTGACGTACAACACATACACCTACAACTAGTGTACAACACAGTGCATCCATCTATACTCAATGTGCAATACCACCCAATACATGTACCTACATATAGTACAACACAATGAGTACATACGTCGGAATATCACGACTACATGATGCACATACATAATACCACATGGCCTCAACACGGCATGTATGACATGCACACAATACCACAATTGCACCAGTACCATATGTACATAATGTACACAGTACCACCTGTACACTGCACCACCTACAAAACATGTGCATAGCATCATATGTACATGGTGCCACCTGCATAATGTGTACACAACACCACATGTAAACTATACCATTGTACAACGTATACACAATACCAGATGTACACAGTACCACACATACGATGTGTATGTGACACCATATGTACATAGCGTCACATGCATGACATGTACATGACAATGCATGCTCATAGCACCCTATGTACAATAGGTACATGACACCACATGCTCACAACACTACTTATACAATCATGCACACAACACCATATGTACAACATGCACGTAAGACCACATGTACATAGCACTGCATATCCAACATGTACATAACATCATCCACACAAAACACTGCATATCCAACATGCATAGCGCACCATATGCACACACACCACATATACATATGTATACAACATCCCATATGCAATATTCACACAACCATATTTTTACCATCCTGTACCTAACATTGCATAAGTAACATGTACACATGCTATGTATACACAACACCACAAGTGCACACATCATAGATGCAACATGTACAACATATACAATATATACATAACAATAGTACTGCACATCTAGAACCACATTGACTCTACCAAGCAACCCTGCTTCCGGTGTCTTATCCATGCTTGTCCTAGCATGTCGTAAACCACACTACTTTCACTTTCCTGATGTATCCCTTGGTATAACATGTCCATAACATAGACATAATATATCACATAATATCAACTCATAACCACATGATAATAACCTCATACATTTTTCATGACTACTCTTCCCACTTGATTCCTCATGAACCAAGAATCTCTTCATGCTATTCAGTTGCATAAGAAATTATTCCTTCACAACAATGATCCATGAAAATCCCTATCAAACAGTGACATAGATACATACAAACATACATATATAATCATTAGCATAAAACAATCATCACCTTGTTAGACAACGACATACATACATTCATGTATACATATATAAACGTCAACATAATCATGATCATAACATAATTACCAAATAACATAATATCTAGGTTAAGAGAGATTCGTTTATTTATGCACAGGCATTTAGAGAAACAGTTACCAACATAGCCAAAGCATATGACACCTCCGATCGATTTACTTTACCTTTTCATGTTACCTTTCTCATGACTATACTAGCACCGTCTATTTACCACAATGGATCCAACCAGTCCAACTGACTATCATAGTCTTACCTTCCGTTGTGCTTACTCATGCACTGAGCTTCATCTGAATCTTACATTACCTTTTGGGTATCACACAACTCTCCCTGAGCTCCATCAACTTTCCTCTTTCCCAACCAATCCCCCAAGTTCAAAACATAAAATGAAAGACAAGAAACAAACAAGAAGAAGACCATAAAAACAAACAAGAACATGACTCTGCAAACAAGGTGATGTGACCATACACTAGACATAAACAAAGCTGCAAATCATCTCAACAATTTATAAAAGACCAAAAGCACAAGACTAACAACAAACACCATGACTCAATCCACATGGTTCCCAACAAAAGCTCAACCCAAGCCTTCTTCAAGATTTCATGGCAACCTCTCTTGCCATGAAACTCCCTGCATCATACTCACACATGTAAACCACATGTTCCAAATATCAAGACAATTATATTTATGAATTTGAAATAAAATTTTACAAACAATCATGTCATAATCCATAGTCATTAGACATAATGCTACAACTATCAACTACATTCAAGTACATATCAATTGTCTCAACACATACATGTTAGTACAATTATCGTAAAACAAAATCATTTGAATACATACTCCTATTAAGCAATTCATCAATCATTCAACCACTTGCAAACATACCATGTTAAATAAATCAACTAGGCACCAAACACTCAAACACCAAATAGACGTCATAAACAAACAACCAAGCATCAAATATACGACTTAAGAAAACTCATACCTTAGTGTATATAAGGGGGGGGTGATCTTGTCTGCACAATCAATCTAGTTAGCACGATATAACTTTACAACACATCAACTCAAGCACTCATAAGATCTTGATATCCATAACAATATATAACTAACATGTTCACATCGTAAACTCATACGCAATTATCATTCACACATATGCAAAGTCAATCTAGATTAGTATGACACCATCTCACAAATATGTCGGTTCATACCTGAATATCGCAACCACAACCTTTTGCATAGGTCAAACTAGGTTAGCACAATACATATAACATTAGGATCTTCAAGGCAATGAACATAACCATCACGCATATGACCAATCCAAATTATAACATCAATATCTCAATGAAGCTACCCTAATCATCAAGTTAATAGCATATAACAACAATAAGCTATATATCATGCTCATCAACAACATAAAACCGAATCGTCAAGCTAACTGTCATATAACAATAAACATGTTAACCTATAACATACTCATTCACAACATATAGCATAATCATTAGGTTATCTAATATAAGACAACAATAGAAATGCATACAACTACAGGTTACTATCTTTCTTAACTATCTGACACATGTGCATATAACTACCCTAATCAACTGACATCTATCATGAATGTAACCATAACATCAAAAGACATGTACAAAACCTAATGTATATAAACCTAATGCATATAAAGATCCTTAAATTACATACCTGCATGTCGAACATACAATGTCGGTATGACGATATTCTCTTGCCCAAAAGTTCAATGCTGCAACCTCATTATGATGATTTGCATCTCTTGCTCTATCTCAGCCAACACATTAGCATCATAACAACCAAGATTGCATCATGATGACCTAAATTGGATAAAATGACTTCACAAGGCATGTTTGACTTACTATACATGCATAATCATAACCAAGACCATACATGCATAACAACTACATATACATAAATAAGAAAAATGAGTACAAAACCATATACACATCATTCTAGCTAGAGTCTAGTCATCAATGCATGACCATATCAAGTACACAAACCATGACCTCATGCACGGCAACAACCATTACTCCATTTTTCACATTGCCACATGCAACCAATGCTATGCATAAGAAATAGAAAACCAACTACCAATAGGCATAACCGCATGTAGTCGATCATAATTGATTAATTCCTATAATCAACCTACAAGATGAATGCATGTAATCAAAATATTAAAAAATGAAACTTAACATACAAGGATGTAAGTAGGTATCATGAAATCAACATGTAAGAGACATATAATTCATACATAGTTAGTCACATGTTCCAAAAATAAAGACATCGTCTCTATTAATTTGAAATCAGCTTTCACCATTACTAACAACCATGTCATAGTTGACAATAAACTCATAATAATAGTCATAAAACTAAAACTAGCACCGACTTGCATGCAAGTGCCTATCAGTTGTCTCAAAACATTTTGTGTTAGTACAACCGTATTAAAATAAGAGCATTCCTTCATACAATTTTATAAACACAAACACATATCATGCATTTAATAAAGCATTCAAACAACCTATAAGAATAACCCCTTACTATCCATGGTCCACACTAAGGTAGAAGGAGGAAGCTACTATAATGGACCGATCTCCAATGTCCAATTATTGAAATGGGATCTCCAAAGTTCTACTAAATTTAAGCACACTGGAAAATAAATTGATTTTCATTTCTCATATATTTGTATGAGATTAAGTCAAAACATTGCACTTATTCCACTTGTAACATAATAACTAAAAACATGCCACTTTTCCATTTCCTTACATGCAACTTTTCAAATTCCTTGCATGCAACCTTTCAAATTCCCTACATGCAACTCCTCAAATTATTTGCATGAAAATAGGCATAGATCAGCTACATCCATATTATCATACTACAATACTATTACATTTAAATAATAACATTTTCTTCAAACAATTACCATACTTTTACATTTTCTTCAAGCAACTACTATACTATTACATTTGCATGTAAGTATTTCTTCAACACTCTACATGCAAGCTAATATAGCAAACTATTTGCATACAGGTAAGCATATATCAACTACAAGAATACTTTATATATTCAAGCTTATGTGATCCATAATGAATTAAGAAAAGCCTTTCAATAGAAATCACATAAGAGAAATTTTTTGGCTGACGCCTTTTGAACCAACAAGTGTGGTTCATCATGAGGACTAGATGATGAACCACACTTGTCGGTTCGAAACGCGTCTACTAAAAATTTATCTTATGTGATTTCTACTTAAATAATTTACAAGAATACTATTACACATCAATACTATCCCACCCCACAAACAACATAGTCATTGGGGCATTTTATCAAACAGTTTGTATGAAATTAATCATTCAACTGTTTAAGCATTTCATCAAACACTTTGCATGCAAACTAATATAGTGAATGATTCAATGCATATATCCTAAAATGTGGTATTACAAGTTATGGAAGCTAAACCATATGATCAGTGGTATTTTCCCTCACTATGGTTCAAGTTTCAACATCTAAGATTTCATAGATGAAAAATTACAACAAAAATACCAACACAATCCTATTTGGTGCACAATTCTAGGAGTATCCAGAAAGCTCGACTTCCACTAGTCATATCTCCTAAAATATAGTGAATAAATGTCTGAAATTTTTATCAAAATATCCGTGGGATTTCCCCTCATTATAGAAAACATTTTAGCTCCTAAGAGTTCCCAGAAGAAAAGTTATAACAGAAATGTTAGCATGACTTGTTTGAGGCTTGATTTTAGGAGCATTCAGAAGGCTTGACTCCCTCTACTCATATCTCCTAAAATATTATGACCCAATATCTAAAATTTCTACCCCATAATAAATGGTATGTCCCCTCAACGTGGACAATTTTTCAGCTTCTGAAAGCCTACCGAAGATGAGTTACTACAGAAATTCCAACATGACCTATACAAAGGTGAATTCAGGAAGGTCATCTTCCTTAGATCATAATTCCTAAAGTATTGTGAACCAATATCTGAAATTTTTACCACATTATCAGTAGGATTTACATTCAATATGGAAAAATTTCAACTTCTAATATGCCACAGAAGAAAATTTATAACAAATATGACATAAAGGTCTAAAATTTAACCTTTCTTCTTCACTTTACCTAAGAAGCTTTAATACCACTTTGTAACATCCTCTAGGGTAAATGTGAATATAACCAAAATAATAGGAACAAAAATACAATAAACATATCAGCCATCAAAATCCATATATATAGCAGTACATTTGCACATGAAAATCAAGGGGATGATTTTTTCATTAATAAATGCAATGAAGCAATCGATGATGCGACTACCACGTTCCACCCGACCATAGAATGGTTGAGCCAAGTTTCTTTTCATCCAATCACCCCCGTGCCATATTCCAAGCATGAATTCAAGGCTCATAGAACACATAAAAAACACCAATCAATGTGAATGTCACCGGAGTTCTCCCCCTACACCGTGAGGAATTTGAGTGCCTCCTATTTTCTTTGGCTTTATTGTGCATCTGCAGTCTGATCCAGCGATGACTAGGCCCTACACCGAGACATACTCTCCAGGCTTTACCATGCATTCCATCCCAGAACCACTAGGTCCAATGGAGAGAAAATCTACCACTTGGCTTTACTGTATATCCTACCATTAAATGACAAGGATTCCTAGGCCCATCGAGGCATAAAATTTGGCTTTATCGCAACCCATAGTCTGATTCAGGGGTTACTATGCTAGTGGTTTCTTGCATGCTCGGTCCAGTTCAGGGACCACTACCACCATGTGTTTGTCAATTTGTAGATCCACCCCACTCAACTTCGAATCCAATCCGGCCATCCCCCACAAAATGCATGAGAGAACCCATATCATCAAAGCTATTAGGAAATGGCAAGGCTAGGCTAAAAATATTGTCACACCTAGAAAGACCCATGCCATGGTAGAAAAGAAACACATGCAATCTCATGCATGCCAAATCTAGCAATGAAAATACACATGCAAGTTGATACTTGCAATGAAACCTGTTGTAGTTGCTTGATGTTTGCTTCCTCCTCCCTTCTTTTCCTTTCTTGCACCAATTACAAAGTTCTAGAAAAAAACTCAAGTGTCCAAGATTATGAGAGAGAGAGAATGACAAGAGAGCTTCAAAATTGAACTGACAAAAGGTTATACTGAACAAGCTTGCCAACTGATCGTCAAAAGCCTTTTTATTAATGAGGCCTCTATTTTATTAATTTTCCATTATTTTTCTTTAATTTCCTCCTCACATGCATCATGTGACCTTTCACATTCCTTTTCTCTCAATTTCCATAAAGAAATGTGCCAAAATACCTTCTTGCCTCTTTAATGCCTTAGCCATTGCCTTTGCCAATTTCCTTAGCCATAAACAACCAAATGAACACACACTAGGATTTCCCGCCCACCATTCAGCTTCGAATACATGTCCCATCATCTGTGGTATTTATATATTTTTCTACGTGGAATTTTCACCAGGGTTGTTACAGAGGCAAACATTAAGGAAAAACACAAAATTTTGACCAAAAAAGTCCTGTAGTGCTGAGAAGATGGAAATTGCAACACAATAAAGCTAGGGGAAATATAAAGGGGCCCATGTAGAAAATCCTTAAGAATAATTTATGTGATATAGTTATGTATTTTCCATCAGTGATGCACTATAGGGGCTCAGATAAGCCAAAACTTGAGGAAAAATCCCAAATTTTAATAATGTATTGACCTTGGAGACTCTGTAGCGCTTGGATGATGGGAAAACGAGTGATGTAGGGCTGAGGATAAATAAAAGGAGATTGTATGGTTCACCCTTTAGGATTATTTCTAAGCTATAGGGTTGAACAAAGGCAAAGTTTTGAGGAAAAGTGGGAAAAAAAATGATAAAAAGAAGCTTGTTTTGAGCTTGTAGCACTACATTGATAATTAGTAGAGTGCTATAGAATTGGGGAAAAAATTATTTCTATGTTATAAGAAGGATATAAATTTATTTGTTTTTAATAGGACCCCATTCAAGACCTTCCCCAAGGATTACCTTAGTCAACTAGGAGGAGGAGGTTTCTTTGTGATGATGGATTGTCTAATAAACCCTAGTTGGCATACTACATTTTTTTTCCATTTCAAGTTATTATAGGGATGATCATACCTCCCAAACCATAAACAATATTAATAGGGTGACCTCTATACTTGGGGGAAAGATTGGGCCCATCAATTCCCTCCAAGCATAACAGGTTGAGAGGAATTGGGGGGGGGGGGGGGGCGGGCGGGGAGGGTTGTTGTTGTTAGGGCCACAAAGAATGGTGAAACACTAGTAGGAACCATGAATCTCTATGTATGCTTGAGAATATTCTTTAATTACATGTGATTGAAGTGAGAATAATATGTATTTTTCAAGCCATGAAGGTACACCTATTGAGAACTACAGAATGTTTAGTTTCCTGGCTTCTCTTTCATGATGATGGCTGCAACTTAGGGAAGGACAAGAAGCATGCAAACTTCATTAAGAGCTTTCCTCTTCATTTTGAATTTGTTGCAATGAAAAATTATGCTTTGGGATATTGAATCATCAAGCTTTATAAATGATTTTTTTGCATTAGATCCATTTCCAATGAGTGTCCATAGCCCTAACAAAGTTTCCTCAGAATAAAAAATAGCGTTTCGTTGCCAATGAGTGTCCATAGTGTTGGCTCACTAAGATGTCTCTCTTTTAAGAAATCTTAATTCCTACATTAATTGTCTACCGAGGTATGTATTTTTATCTCAAGAGTGTCAGCACAATCTATGCAGTGAATTCAAAGGTTAGCTAAAGGTAAATTGTTTCAATCACTCATAACTATGTTTTCAACTTAAGCCACACAGCTCTTAAAGAAATAACCGAGGGAAAAATAAATTTGAAAGAATACTTAACACACTCTATAATCTTGTCTACTTATTTCAAAACTAAATGAATCTGAATGTGAATACAAAAAAATCATGCTTGGAAATATTCAAATGGAATTAAAGCTATCTCCTTCGATTAAGAAAGAGAACTATAACAACTAAACAAAAATAATCTATCACAAATCATAATCGAAAAAAAAATCCTAGGTGAACAACAATCTCGATTAAATGACAATTCTCAATTGAACGACAATCAAGCAAATACAATAAATGAATTCCAAACAATAACTACTTTTATCAGCAGATCGTGGAAATTAATTAACACTACCTTTAATATCTATGGTATTATAATTCATAAGGAACAACAATCCATTCTGAAACTAATGTAACAAATCAAATCAAAGCATTATTCAGATACGTCAAACGACTAAATATAAATCGAGATGAACAACAATATAAATGGGAATTGTCAATCCTCAAAATAAGAAAAATAATATTAATTGAATATTAATAACTAATAAAAATTCAAATGGAAAAATTATAACACAAATAAGCAGTAGAAATTCTCTTGATCGGGCCCAAAGTCACCAGAAACCTTTGCTAAAGAATACTCAGAATATAAGTGAAGATAAAACATAGTCTTTCCTTAATATGAGTAACCAGATTAGAACATCACTAAAATAACAATCGGATATGTCTCAAAAAGAATGATTATAAATTACATAAGTCTAAATGAACATCGTTTTCCTTTCAGACTTATATAATAGTAAGAGAGAAAACTAGATAAAAGAGAATCCTCAAGATCAGGAGATCCTGAGGATTTGACAATACATAATTTGATTTTGTCATGAAATAGTATTGGTCTGCCTAGTCTCTCATTTCCTTTCCCATATCGGATGTTGTCTTCCATTTTATTTCTTGGTGGTGCACTATCAACTGAATGACAATTTACTAATATGCGTCTTTTGCACACAAGGATAGTAAAAAGTCAGTGTTTAGTGCAAGATTTATCTAAATTGTTACCAAGTGCTTTCATCCAACTTTAATTATAATTTCCTTTATTTCTGGTCATAAAAAGAGATCATTGTGTAAATATAAATATGAAATAAATCAATTACCGAGGAGAAAATAGACCTTTTCCTTGACCCAACATGCTCCCTAGCTTACCTTGTTGCATGTCCTCATGCAATTAAATAGTTGATGTGTAACTGAGTTAGGGAGTAGGCAAAATATACCTGCTCCTTATAATATATGAAGCCATTTTTCTTCTTCAATCTAATAAAAGCCTAGGTAACATCCTTATCCTTCAAGGTATAATCACAACGATACTTATCTAGATGATACCATGATTGGAGTCCTGTACCAACATCCTATCCATTTAGGTCCCATAGTCAAAATCATATTACTGTATTTATAGAAATGAGGGGAGGCAACTTTAAAGTTTTGATATCCAAATGGTTCTTGATTTATAACAGTAATGTTGGAGGATTCCCACCTTTGTCTAGTTGTAGATAAGGCTTCCTCCTTAATCTGTTGGAAATACTCCTTTCCAACTTGTATAATATCTGTATGGAATGGCCCTAGTTGGCCTATAACACCAGCATGTTTCATGAATTTCTTGTGTTTAATTAAGAGCTACAGGGGTTTGGTTGGTTCTCCTCTCACCCATAGGTCAATTCCTTCTTCATGCCTCCTAAAGGTATTATGGGCCTTGGCCCACTTGAGTTGATTTGTGGTGAAAGAGAGAGATGCTTGGAGTTGCACATCCTGTATAAAAGCCGCAGGGTTGTTGTCCTTAATATCTTCTAGAATGAAATTGTGCACGTACAACTCACAAAGGAGGCATTGTACTAGTTTGTTATGTTCTCTAAAACATTTGACAAAATTTGGGGTGGTTTTGATTTCCACTGGCTTATTAGCCTTGGAAGCTTTGATTTTTAGCATTACGAACCTTTCTAGGAGGTAGAGGGCATAATTTGTAGCAAGGGCTCTACATGATAGGGTGTCTAAATAGAGAGAGAAGATAGCTTCCAACTGCTCTTGAGCCTTCTATAGATTCTCTTGTGATTTCTCAACCTTTTTCTATTCAGCCTTGTACTGAGAAAAGGTTTCATCCTTAGTTAAGGTTAGTTTTGTAAACTGTTTCTTTAATTCTTGATGTATCTTCAGGGGCACTACCTCCTCCTTCTACTGGACTAATTCATGCTATGCCTCTAGTAATTCATTATGTAGTCTGCTAATAAGTGCTTCCCTAATTAAGGGAGTATAGACAGGTGTTTCTTCAGTTTGGGTTTCTGCTACCTAGGTCTCCATGGGATTGGTCTAAATAGCAGCTTCAACTACCTCTCGAATCATGCAATGACCAATCGGAACGTCCTCCTTAGGATCTGTTTGAAAAACAATATCCATGGTAGGATGGTGCGTTTAGGTTTCATGTGAGAAAACACAGGGGTCCTCGGTTTGCATTTCAGTGTCTTCTACAAGGCACGAATCTGTTTGAGTTTCCTTTGGACTAGCCAAAATATCCTTAGTTTGGGTCTCAGTGTTCCTTCCAGAACAATGTTCTATCTGAGTGCATGTGGTTTCTTTTTCTACTTTTAAATTCTTGGCTCTAATGGCCTCCTTTAACCACTTCCTTAGTTTCCCAATTATTCATTTCTGTTTATTATATTTCTTAAGTTCTTTTCTAAGCATGTCCCTATAGGAATTCTTTATCCTGGGACTTCCAACCTATGATGGGTTAACTACATTATCGTCTAGTTCCTGTACATGTGTTAATGTGTCGTCATCAGGGAGAGTTTCTTCTGGAACTGTATCTCTCGAGGGAGATGCATCTTCTAATTTTGCCTTATCATGGATTTCTCTTTCAAGAGACCCTAGTACAATGGTGTCTCCAGAACAATTGTCATTCTCCAGATTTCCTTCTAGGTAGGCCTCATCCTCAGGGGATTTAGAAAAATAGTATTACTTGGGTGATTTTCATCCACCAGGGTTTCATTTACATGGTTTTCTTCAGCTGGGGGGTCCATTGGATTGGTGTCTGGTGCCCGATTTTCTCTGTTAGTGATATCTTCTTGAAGTGTCTCTACTTCAAGAAGTTTTTCCACAGAAGTAATTAGTTCCCTTTGTTCTTCCGCAATGTTAGTGCATGGCAAGTTTTTCTCATGACCAGGGTAGTTAGCAGGGGTAGATTGGTTGGGACTGCAATTCTATTCCTCAGCATTCTCAGTTCGTTCTCTACCTTCTCCAAATATCCCCATGTTTTCTAATATCCTGGCCACTTTCTCCTCATAGTCTTGCAAAGGATAATTTTGTGGACTTGCAGGTGGTGTGTGAGATGGTCGAACCTCATCTTCTTCAATTAGGATGCTTCATTGGGCTTTCACTCGCACAAAGTGCCTACGCTTTGCTGGGTTCGGGGGCATGGAGGAATTCTTTATTTTTAGTGTTTTTCTCAGACCCGGGGTTCTTGGCCCTTGCTGACCTATTACCGTGTTTTCTGGGGCTGGAGCCAAGGTAGGATTTATAATATTATCCCAAGATAACTATTTTTGGGCCAGAGTGTTCATAATGATTAATTTAATCAATCGATGATGGCTAATTACTTTGTGTGGGTCCTTGGCTGTCCTAACTCAACATGCAACATCATGTAATAGAAAATTCAAGTAAAACAACAAATTAACTAAATTTTTCCCTTTTAAAATGGCTAAAAGTTTTAGTTGACAAGGCTTTACCACATCGTGTCGACTGTTGCAGGTAATGTGTATTTTCACAATGATGGCCAATTCTTGCCACGACGGTCTTAATGCCTAAGGATGGATCCCTTTTCCTGCACACACCAATTGCTCTCCTGGATCTTGGAATACTTAAATCACATTGTGTAGAAGGAAATGTTTTTTTTCAATTTGATTCCTTCAACTGGAAGTCCAGTTACTTTGGTTATTACTGCTTCAGAAATGGTTATACTTTTTCCTTTGACTGTTGTGTTACCATTCTGCAAATTCTGCAAAATCCTGCAACCTATTCAGATATTGCAACCATCCTCCACACTCGAGAATTGCACAAGCTTGATCTGATACCATAAGTACTGGTGGTTCATTCCTGATAGCTCTTCCTCCCATGCCTGTTCTACCTACAATTGGTTTTCTTGTATGCAATTACTTTACACTTCACAATTCAGAGCAACAATAGAAAATGTTACAACAATTAACAGAGAAATGATGATATTTTGGGATTTAATATCATATTTAGTTAAGGCATTGGTCCTATCAACCATACTTAATGCACGATCATGAGTCTGCATGCCAACCATAATGGCTACCGTCCTTACCTGAATCAGAAGTATTCGCTAATTATTGCTCATTCATAATCATCATTTAGTCCTTTCCTAAAAGTTAATTCAAAAGATTATTTCTTCTCTTAACTGTCACACATGTCATGCATACGCAGACCATCCCCCTTTTGACTAGAAAAGGGCGTCCACGTCCTTTCAGCATGCGAAAAGCAAGCAAAATCATTAATAGACATAAATGCTGACAACCAATTCTAAGAACAACGTGTTAATCAATAAAGAAATTAAAGCAAGACACTTCTTTCAATGGGAAACAACCAAAAATAAATTAAAACAGAGATTTTAATACGTTATGTCAAAAGATTTTTGTCGAAATTGGTATTAATGACAAAGACATAATTGATGGTATATATTAATGGTGGATGTAAAATGATTGGACAATTTAGAATATAATGAATATATGGTAGAAGTTTACTATGCAGATCGGCTTGTAAGAATTTTGTTCAAATGGAAAATTCCATTTAGAGACAAATCCATAGGTGGTAGGAGCTTAGAGAACATTTGGCACTGTAAGATGATACCTCAATACCATAAGAAAAGCCATTGCTACCAGTAAGCATTCATAGCCTCGACAAGGTTGATTTCTAACCCCACAAATGAGCCATAGTCCTCCTTTTAGAATGTAGATGGTTCTTCTTTCCCTTGTCATAAAGAGACCACTATGCTGGCATGGTGACCTGAAAACCATAATTCCATTCACCCAGAAATAACAAAGTGATCAGGCTAGCTCGTGATGAGATCCGCTACCCTTTTGACAGTTTTAAGCGTCAAGAAGGTCATTACCTTGGTTTGGTAGCCAAATTGGAATGTCACTTATTAGATCCTGATGATCATGGTAGGCTGGCTCGTGATGATACCCCCTATCCCTTTTAAGACAATGTTTGATTCTTTTTCTCATCTCATTGTGTCCATTTTTTTTTGGAATTTTTATTTATTAAAGAGATGGAGGCCCATTCGCTCCTTAAGAGCCAGGGATGGTGTAAGAAGTAAAAAGATGCCAATGAAAGCTTATACTCTTATCGCCATATCATCATATTAATAATATTTATCCAATTGACTATGTAAAAACATAAGCTAGCATAGTTTGAAAATACTGAAGCATTTTATAATATGTCTAGAGAAGAGATATTTAGTCAGTCATTATAAAGATACATCGTATCGGCATTGGAACAAAGATAACCATCAAACAACTACATGAGTCATAATAATATTATTATTACTATTTTTTTTTATACATCAAGCACAAATCCATTCACTTGGTGTTTATTCACAATACAAAGGAGAAAGAAAGAAAATATGTCATCCTCTCATTAAGAAAAACTCACAATTTATTCTATTAAAAAGATAAAAATAAGGGTAGCTCAATGGATTGAGCCTAAAAAATTGCAAATAGAAGTGTTATTCACTTGATTGAACAACAAAAAATCACAAAAAGTGTTGTTCATGCGATTGAACAACAATTGTTCAATCGTTTGAATGACAAAATCAAAGAAACAAAAAAATGTGTTGTTCAATCGATTGAATGACAATCGTTCAATTGTTTGAACAAAAAAATCAAAGAAACAAAAAATGTGTTGTTCAATCGATTGAACGGCAATCATTCAATCATTTGAACAGAAAAATCAAAGAAACAAAAAACGTGTTGTTCAATTGATTGAACCGCAATTGTTCAATCGTTTGAACAACAAAATCAAAGAAAAAAAAACATTTTTTCAATCGGTTGAATGACAATCGTTCAATTGTTTGAACAACAAAATCAAAGAAACAAAAAATGTGATGTTCAATCGATTGAATGAAAATCTCTCAATCGTTTGAAGAACACTTATCAAGCAATAAAAATTTTCATATTTATGTGGTAATGTCTACTCTTAATTGCAATTGATCAAAAAAAGTACATACATTATTTACATCTTCTAAAGAGATCTCAATTTTTTGAAAGAAAAGCTGATGGGTCATCACTTCCCTCAGCTAAAATTTGCTTGGAGGGGTCCTCATGTACCTGCTCGCAGAAAGATTCCTTGGTGAGCAGTTTGTGGTAGAGGCATACTTGGTGTCCGTTCACCTCAAAAGAATGGCTAGATCCATCAATGGTAACCAAGGTAAGAGTACCATTATTATGCATTTCTTGAATCTCATAAGGGCTGAGCCATCTTGTTTGCAACTTGCCTAGGAAATCTTGGAATCTAGAATCATAAAGCAGTGCCCAATCCCATTTTTGAAATGTTTTTTTCTTGATAAGGCTATCCTGCCATTTTTTCCTTTATTGTTGAATAATTGTAGTTTGTTGCAAGGCAAGTAGTCGAGCCTCATCTAGTTCGTTAATTTGTCGAAGTCACTTGGTTTGGGCTTCTGTTAGATCCAACCCTACTTCCTGGGCCATCCTTAGAGTCTTTATTTTGAATTCGATTGGAAAAATAGGTTCTTTGCTGAACATGATGTGGTATGGAGAGTATCCAGTAGTATTCCTCCAAGTCGTGCGATAGGTCCACAAGGCCTCTGATAGTTTAGTAGCCCAGTCTTGTCAGTGTGTTGAGAATGTCTTGGTCAGAATTGCTTCAATGACCTCATTGGTGCTTTCAACCTACCCATTCACCTTCCAGTGATATGGGGAAGTGATCCTATGCATAATATGATGATTCCTGAGACTGGCAGTAATATTATGTCCCGTGAATTACCCTCCCCCATCTGTGATCACTTCGCATGGTAACCCATGTCACACAAAAAACCCAGAAAGGAAGTTAAGCACAACTTCCTTTGTGGCTCTTGGTAAATCTAATGTTTCCATCCATTTTGTCACATAATCCGTGGCAACTAATATGTAGGCCTTCTGATTGGATGGTGGATGGAATGGGCCAATGAAGTCTACAGGCCACCTTTTGAAGGGTTCTATGACTAACTGAGGTTGTAGAGGCATTTCATTAGATTGGCCACGCCTACTCATCCTTTGATAACTATCACAAGCCTAGGCATATTTCTTAGCATTCTTAAAAATAGTGGGCCAATAATAGCCCATCTATAATACCTTATGCCCTATCCTTCAATCTGCAAAATGTCTCCTGTGAGGCTCATCATGGCAAGCTTTTAGTATATCATGAATTCCATCCTCGCGGATGCATCTATGTATACACATGTTGGCTCCTATATGAAAAAGATATATGCCTATCCGAGAGAATCGGGTGTTGTTCTGAATGATCAGCTTCCTCTCTCTTGTTGTCAAATTCCTGGGTAGCTTCCCAACTTCCAGATAATTCACCACATCTGCATGCCATGGTGTTTTGGCTACCATGACAAATAGATGTTCATCTGGAAATTGGACATCTACTACTAGTGGATCATTTACCTTCCGATTTCATGATAGAAAGTCAACGACCGGGTTTTCCTTCCCCGGATGATCCTTAATAGTAATATCGAACTCTTGCAAAAGAAATAGGCTATCGTGTTACTCACACATTTGTGATAGGTTTATTAGCTCAATACTAAATGGCAGAGTAATCAGTGTACAGAAAGACTCGGTAGCTAGTTATATAGTGTCTAAATTTGCGTATTGCATAAATAACAACTAAAAATTATTTTTTTGTCACTGTATAATTAAGTTCTATATGAGTGAGATTTTTTCTAATATAATATATAGCATAAGGTTTCTTGTCCTCTTCTTGGCCAAGGACAATTCCTATAGATACATCTAATGTGTAGGTGGACATGTGAAAAGGAAACTCCCAGTTTCACCCACATAATACTGGTGTTGTTGAGACTAGTTTCTTTAAACCTGTAAAAGATGTGTCACATTTGTCAGACCAACTGAAATCAACATTTCCAGTCAAAGCATATAGAGGCACAACAATTTGTGAAAAGTTTTTAATAAACCTATGATAATAGCCTACATATCCTAGGAAGTTACGTACCTCTGTCTGAGTGCAAGGGGTGGGCGGTAAAAGAATATTAGCTGAATTTTTGCTGGGTCTACCTGTATTCCTGCTGTAGAGATGTAGTGTCCCAAGATTACACCCTCAATCATCATCATGTGGTGCTTGACATTGCTTAAACATAAAATAGTAGCAATGCATTGTTCTAAGACTTTTTCTAATGTTTGAAATGCATGGTTGAAGTCATCCCCATATGGAGTAAAATTGTCCATATACACCTCTAGTCCTTCATTTCTTAAATCAACAAAGATTTTGAGTATAGTTGGGGAATTAGACAAGCCAAATGGTAATACTCTATATGTGAACATACCCCATGGACAGGTGCAAGTTGTTTTGTCCTGGCCTTCAGGGGCGATCTAAATCTAATTGTAGCCATTGAAACCATCTAAAAAGGAAAAGAACTACTTCCTAGGTATCAAGGACCTGATCGATGAATGGGAGGGGGAAATGATCTTTCTGTGTTGACTTGTTTAGCTCCATATAGTATACATAGATACGCCACTTCCCATTTTTGTTAAGGACGACTGCCAATGGAGAAACCCATTTACTATCTTAGATAAGATAAATCAAGTTTACATCTAACAACTTCTATAACTCTTCTTTCACAACATCCTTGAGATGTAGATTCAATCTCTATTGAGGCTACTAGATGCGTTGAGCATCCTTCTCAGTATAGATGTGGTGTGTACATAGCTATGGGTCTATTCCCTTCATACCAGGATAATCCCATGCAAGAGCCCCTTTGTAGGACCTATATGAGCTTTTGCTGCTTATCGTTATCCAGACCATCATTAATATTTAGAATTTTTCCAGGTTTGATCTCTATTGGTTTTTTGTTATGAACAAAAGTCATCTGAATATGATGATCATTGGTATCCTTCAGAGGATCCTCCATGGCTTCATTATCCAAGATTTCTTCCAACATTTGACATCTTACATTGCTCACATTAGTAGGCTGAATCATAAAATTATTAATAACGTCGTCTTCAGTCTGATCTTTAAATTCTAGTGCCTCTGCTACTATGAGTGGTGAATGGATGCTTTCCTCTAGGTACGCTAGTGGTTATTTACAAATTTTTAAAATTGGCAGACTTGGCTTGGCAGGACAATATAACATAAGATTCTTTACAACATCCCCCTTTGTAATAGACATGCTACCTTCTTGGCAACCAATATAAGCATCATCTGTCGTAAGCTAGCATCGGCCCAGAATCAGAGGGTGCCTATCTAATCTACTCTTTGGGTTTATGATAAGAGAATCTACTAGATATTTCCATGAATAAATAGAAACTATTATATCCTATAAGGTTCCTTCTGGCTGTACCACTGAACGATCAACAAGTTCTAATAGAGTGGTGGTGGGTCCCAGGGCTGTAATACCAAGTGCTTGATAGGTTTCTGCTATTAAAATATGAATGGTTGCACCCAGATAAGCTAAAGTACTGGGAAAAGAGCATGGGGTTTCCAAGATCTTCATACTTTATTGGAGTTTCCCCTCCCAAGAGTAAATCAAACAAAGTTCCTACAATGTGGATGGTAGGTGAGGTTTTTGCTTTCCTCGCAGGCTTCTTTACACATAAATGGCTATGCCTTGAATGGCCTGGAGGAGAGGGATTTTAATAAAAATGTTTTTTAGTTCCCCTAAAATATCAAAATATGGATAAATGGTAGATTCAGGTATCGTTAACCTTTTGGGGAATGAGGGAGAAGTGACTATAGTTTTTCAGGATCTTCATGTTGATCGGTCTCTTCTCCTTTTTTTAGTTCGGTATTAATTACACGTGGTGGTATATGTATAGGTGGGGTTTCAATTTTGATTGAAGGTTGATCCTTATTTTCCTCACGGGTGATGATACAGCTTGACTTCAATCTGAGTTCATTACATTCTTTCTGCTCAACCTCATAATCTGAGCTTTCAATAATCTGCACCATGAACTGGTCTATTATTAGGATTTGGATTCGATTGAGTTGGTAATTGAGGCCGCAGAAGAGGTTGGGGATTTTTTTGTAAAGTATAAGGTGCTGATAGTGTAGGTTGAGGCTGAAGACCTACCCTCATAGGTGTGTTAGATATCGCCAGAGGTCACTGCCAATTTGTAGACCAATTCAAATTTTGAGAGGTAGAGGCAGGCCACTACAATTGATAGGGATTGCCCTTCCAAACAAGAGTAAAAGGAGCATTTGGCTAGCCATTTCCCAGAAAATATTGCATTGGCTAGGATGTCATAGGGAATAGTAGGCTTTGCCAACTTGGGTAGGGTGATTGGCCCTGCCATGTTGTCCCAAGGTTCTGTTGCTATTTAAACTATGAAGAAGGAAAGAACTAGGATGCTTCTTGTGTCATACCTGTAGTTTTAGCCTGCCACTGTCGACACTGGTTCATCTGATATACCGACTCTGCTTCTTCTTCTTCTTCCTTGAATACTACTTTCATCCCCAGTAATGATGGACGTTGTTCAGTGGCATGCTCTTTAGTACAAATAGCGCATGTCTGCACCATGTCTAATGGGCATTCCCATTGGCTATGCTTCTTTTGACAATGTGGACAGAATATGGCCAAGTTTTGTTCTGTTAAGGCTTGATTTTGTTTAGCCTGTAAGATGTCCAGTTGCATTGTCACAGTGCCCAAGATCGTCGTCTTAAAATCTTCCACAAGGTTACCGATTTTCATCTATGTTACGCCTCCACTGTGTGGTTTGCTTCCCCTACTGGTGGGATCTCGGATTCCTACTCCTGTATGTGTGCTTCCCCGTGAATACCTGATACATAAGTGAATAATTACATCATAATATTCCTAAGAAATATCTCCTTTTCCCATTAAGTTTAGAGCTTCTACTCACTCCTCTTTCATTCCTTTAATTAAGATGGCTCTTAAGACTTCTTTTGGTAAGGCATTGTGTGGATACCTTTGCAAATTATAATTAAATCGTTTTACATATTCTTCCAATGTTTCATTATATTTTGCAGTCATCTTAAAAATATCATCTTTCAGTTCTCTAGTTTTATAAAAGTCCTGGTATTTTTTGAGGAAGAAGGTTTTCATATCATCCCAAGAATTAATAGTTCACCCACCTAGACCCATAAACCATCTTAAGGTTGCTCCTTTCAGGGTAGAAGTGAACAGTTTTAGATTTTGGGGGTCGGTGGTGTAGTCATACCCTCTACAAAGGACATCAAACTCAAAAAGGAAAGCATCAGGATCCTCTGTGATCATCCCATGGAAAGTTGGGATGCTCTGTAGAAGAATAGTCTTCATGGGGGGACATTGGCCACTTGGTTGACTATGGGGTACTCTAATGTCAAGGTTTGACCTTGAGGTGGCTGATCTACCATTTGGTCAGATATGTGCCAATAATCTTTGGGGACTTCAAGGGGTGCTTCTTGAGTAAGCGGAGAGTTAACAACCCGAGCTGGCTTTGCAGCACTACCTGGATTTGGGATTTTAGGAGATCTTTGTTTAGACAACTGTGGTTCTGTCTTAGTAGTCCCACTAGTTTCTCCTTTTCCTTCTCTTAAGTTACAAGATTTTCCCTCTTGTAGAGGATTAGAATGTAAACTTATTGTAGCTTTAAGACTCTGTTTTGATGCTCCAACTTGGCTTTGAATCTCAGCGTAAGTAATAGATGGTGAGCTTGCTGCTTTACGAACAATAGTAGAACTTTTTCTAGATATTGCCTGGAATCCTACTGACGCTTGAGACTCTACTTTTCTTACGATTTTGTCTATAAAGGTCGTTCTCCCAAGGTTCACTGATACTTTGGGTTTTGTGGGTTTTGGTGGGGGTTTTTTCTCTTTTTCTATTTTTATATTCCTAGTCATTCATAGAAATCAATTCTTATTTAACCTCTAAGCCTTCGCTGGAAAGTGGGCTAGTAAGAAAGCACTTTACTTGCTAGGTACACAGGTTCTTACCTTCCATTTTTAAAACCCAATTCTTTCATAGCAAGATAAAAGGAAATCACTTGAAACACTCTTCCCGGCAATGGCGCCAAAATGTTGGCTCACTAAGATGTCTCTTTTTTAAGCAATCTTAATTCCTACATTAATTGTCTACCTAAGGTATGTCATTTTATCTAAAGAGTGCCAACATAATTTATGCAGTAAATTCATAGGTTAGCTAAAGGTAAATCGTTTCAATCACTCATAACTATCTTTTCAACTTAAGTCACACAACTTTTAAAGAAATAATTGAGGGAAAAATAACTTTGAAAGAACTCTTAACACACTTTGCAATATCATGTACTTATTCCAAAAATAAATGAATCTGAATGTGAATACAAAGAATCACGCTCGGTAATATTCAAATGGAATTAAAGCTAACTCCTCTGATTAATAAATTTAACTATAAAAACTAAACAACAATGTTAATGTATCGCAAATCAAAATTGAACAACAAATCCTAATTGAACAGAAATCTCGATTGAACAACAATTCTCAATTGAAAAACAATCTCAATTGAATGACAATTCTCAATTGAACGACAATCAAGTAAATACGACAAATGACTTCCAAACAAAAATTGCTTTTATCAGTTGATCATGGAAATTAATTAACACTATCTTTGAGATCTACGGTATTGTAATTCAGAAGGAACAACAATTTATTCTGAAACTAATATAACCAATAAAATCAAAGCATTATTCAGATATGTCACATGAAAAAATATAAATCAAGATTAACAACAATATAAATAGGAATTGTCAATCCTCACAATGAGAAAAATAATATTAACTAAATATTAGCAATCAATAAACATTCAAATGGAATGATTATAACAAAAAGGAGTAGAACATCTCTTGACCAGGGCCAAAGTCGCTAGAAGCCTCTGCTAAAGAATACTTAGAATATAAGTGAAGATCAAATGCAGTCTTTCATTAATATGAGTAACCAGATTACAACATCACTGAAATAACAGTGGAATATGTTTCAAAAGGAATGATTATACATTACGTAAGTCTACCTAAACTTCGTTTGCATTTTGGCCTTATATAATAGTAAGAGAGAAAACTAGATAAAAGCAAATCCTCAGGATTAGGAGATCCTCAGGATTTTGCAATACATAATCTGATTCTTTCATGAAATAATATTGGTCTTCCTGGTCTCTTGCTACCTTTCTTGAGTTAGACATTGTCTTCCATTTTACGGCTTAGCACTTCTCTATCAACTGAACGACAATTCACCAATCCACGTCTTCTGCAAACAAGGATAGTAAAAAGTTAGTTTCTAGTGCCAGATTTATCTAAATTGTTACCAAGTTCTTTCATCCAACTTTAATTGTAATTTCCTTTATTTCTGGTCATAAACAGAGATAGTCATGTAAAGATAAATACAAAATAAAGCAATTACTGTGGATAAAATATACCTTTTTGTTGACCCAACACATAGCCTTGACAATTTTTCTTGCATATCTTGCTTGATCAAGAAACCATTCCTTAGAATTTACTTTTTATTAATTAATTTTTTTTTTCATTTTTTATACTTGTATTTATTGGGCTTAGTTGGCTACAAGTTGGATAAGTGGATCTTGAACGATAGCTAGGGTGATCTCTTGTGAAAATTTAAAGGTTTCTTGTTGTAATTTTGTCTCCCAGACATCACTGATCAAGTTTCAGCCTTTAGATTAGGATGAGGCCATGATTAAGATTTCAAAAAATGCTTGAGGCTTCTCAACTAGTTTAGTACTTGGATTCATGTCCAATAAGCATTACCGATTTTCAGAGGGTGCTCCCCATGTGGCAATGATCATATTATCTTTAGGTGTAATTGGGATTGGATATTATATGTAATGATTTGGGAAATTGCACACAAATTCATGACATAATATGTGATATGCATGAAAGAAGTAGTTGGGTAAGTATATCACCTATTAGGCCATTGCATTGAATTAGTCATAAAAGAAGAGGCTTATTTATGGACATGAGGAATTGAGTTAACAAACAAAGAAAATAAAGGGAAATAGATCGAAAGTTCAATGTTATAAATGAAAAGAAGAGTTTGTTTATGTACATGTAACTTCAATCATGGCCATTGCATAATGTAGGGGTTTATAATCATCGATGAATCCATTAGATTTCTAAGTTTTTTCTAGACTAGTGGGTCTAGTATAGGATACACTTGAAATAATTTTTGCTAAAATGATTTGAAACCTTCTTGATTGGGATGATCAACTAGATGTTGTGGGTTTCATATGTTTCAAGTCATCATAAAGATTGTTCAAGTTAGTGGTATGGAATGAGACATGTGATCTATAAGGAGTTCCAATATAAAGTCTTTTACATTAGGGAGGAAAAGCCATAAATGCATAAACAACCAGGTTGAAAAAATGAGAAATAAATGCAATATTTAATGCTTTTAAGTATGACATATGCATCGATAAATATTGTTGGTCAAATTTGGGTAGAAGGAATAAACCATGAATGATATTTAATACTTGGGGTGTGTTCATCTCTAACTTATTGGTACATTTGGATTCTAATTTGTAGGACATAGGGCTTTTATGTTCTACTTGGTTGAGTAAAGTACACCCTACACCAACATCATATTGCATCTCAAAACCATAAAACATAATGTACGAATATCAATACCAAAATATAAGTAAGTAAAACTATAAATATTTACATATATAATAATGAAACTATCCTTATTTGTAGCTAAGATACAAATTTCATTATCAACATCCTATGGTAAGTGAAAGAGAGGAGGTTTTACTTTTATTTTTGATGTTGTGCAAGTCAAATGGGTTGAATGATCATCAAAGAAAATCTTAGGAAAGTGGTTCCCCATTGTATTCCCCACAAATCTGATTGGATTATTGGGCCCCTCAGGTTGAGTTACTGTGTCCTTTATACAAGGCTTCATTTTTACCCATATGTGATTGATATTTTCCTCTATAGGGTAACTAGAGATGAGACCAATCAATAGAAAGGCACCCATACAATTTTTGGGACTAGTCCTTGCTCAATAGTAGACCATATGCCTCTAATATATCCACAAATATAGATATTTACTTGATGTATTCTTGAATACAAGGAAAATCATATCAGTACATCCTTAATTTCACCAATCACCTTTACTTATGACCTATCCATTTGAATGATTTTTTTGTTGGTTTTCTCAAGGAAAACATTGATCATTTTGCATAAGCATTAATAGAAGCTCCAAAATCCATCAAACAATTTTGTACATTGTTATTGAAAATTTTAAAATTTAGAGAAAAAAAACATATTTTATGATTTAGAGTGTTCTCTGATATTAGTTGTGTTTATACGATACTTACTATTATCATAACTTGTCACATGGATAGGAGCAATGGAAAAAGTTTGTGGGGTAGCTAGGGATGGAGACTAAGCCTGAGAGGGTTTAAATTCTTTGAGAAGAAATTCCCTTTGTTATGGGATTCCATAGAGATCATATAAAAAAAATTAGCCATAATTTTCTTCATGTACTCGAAAATATTATATTCTAGGGATTTTCTTAAAGAAATTGATGAACTAGTATTTTTGGAGGTGAGGGAGTGTTGGGGCAAAAGTAGAATGGGTGATTTTTTTCAAATTTTGGCTAAGTATGGAGAAACCACGTGATAAGGATGAAAATGAGAATATTGTACACAACAGAGGTTGGTGGACACCATGTGAAGAACAAAAACATATAGGAATTCTATGCAAATGTTCAACACATTGTACAAATGTGTGTCAAAAGCTGGAAAGAGCGTGATGTAAAAAAAATATCTAGTTGTCAACATCACACTGTCCTACAATATGGGTTAGTTAGTTATAAACAAAAATTGTTTGTAATACGACACATTATGGTCAAGCAGTTAGTTGGAATTTGATATGAAAGCGAATGACTCATCAGGTTGATTTGATGGAAGATTCTTAGGAGTGTGATGATGGAGATTAGGCTATATAAAGAGTTGTACCACCTCTATTTTGGTTTTCATGATACTATGGACATTTGTTCTTCTGGATATGTGTTCATATCAATGTTATTCTTTCTTGATGCCTTATTTAATACTCATTCTATTAATTCTATGTAACAACAACCCTTACACAACACCCAGAGTAGGAAGTGGTCAATATGCATACCAAATCTTCAAGTTACTATTATGAAAATGGGGTATAAAAATTTTGACTTTTTCTAAACATCTCTAAACTGAAAATAACCATTACCATTGCATTCATCTCATAGAAACAAATCCTATGATATAAAATTTTGCCTCAATCCTACCTCTAGATTGAGAAATACTTCCTTTTAAGGAGTAATCCATACCACAACATCCAAATTCCACATGCATGTGACAACCTGCCACTAGCCCATGTGGTATTCGGGCTCTTAGACCAATCAATGTTGACCTTCTCTACTCACCTACCCGAGTCTCTTCATTATGTTTGATGAAATCCATTGGCCATGGATTAGCCACGTCATCCTGAGGACTTTCCTGACTTATTCGATTCTTCCACCCCAATGTTCCTTCAGGGTTAGACTTCCAAGGTGACATCAGGTGAGGTCTTCTCGCCCTTACATTCCTGATACTTCCTAGTGCACCTCCCTTTTATTCTCTAGGCTAAACATTCAGGCTGCATAGGTAGTGGGCCACCCTTCTAGCCAATGCATGATTGTTGGGCACATGTCATCTTACCCACATCATCCTAACATTTTATCCTAGTGCCTCTATCTACTACTCCTTAAAGATAGCCTGGGTGGGGTCACTTTCACACATACTCCTTTTCCTCGATTAGTACACGTGGTGACTCTACCACATCATCCCACTCATTCTATCTCAGTGTTTCCCATTGCATCTTGCATTATGCCTCTAGTTTCATTACAGTAGGGTGACACATCAAGGGGTCCATACACGACCAATAGTAGGACCATCGGGTTGGAGTGTTAGCCACCTCATCGTAGATGACATCATCTTGGTTAACCTCATTGTTATGCAACTCAACCTATCCGGGATTTACCATTGGGCCACATCTTCATGTCCTTGTCCAATCATGTTAGAGGGAAAATATGTGTGCCAGTAGCAACTTTCCACAACTAGGGTTCCCCAATATTAAAGGGTAAGGTTGTCAGGTTCATCATAACACTTATTCTCTTCCCTTACTTACAGTGGCACTGCTCTAAGTAGAACCTCTTCATTGAAGCATGGTTTCTCTTTCATTTTCACTGGACTTGAAAGAGGAAAAAATCCCTCAGCATTAGCACAGTGGATTCTGAATGGACATACATACATACATACATACATACATACATATACATATACATATACATATACATATACATATACAT
>APFE030961582.1:3038-32825 GCA_000404065.3 Pinus taeda
ATTTTCAATCCTCTTTCACTCATATGCCCCAATCTTTGATGCCATAAGTGAATGGAATTACTGTCATGTTCAGACACAGACACATGATCTGACCCAGTTCTACCTTCTAACTGAAATAGATTTTCTACTTTCTTAGCCTTCATCACTAGTAAGATACCTTTATAGATTTTCATAACTCCACCTTGAATTACAGTTTTATATCCATTTGAATCAAGTGCTCCTAATGAAATCAAATTTTTCCTTAAATCTGGTACATGCCTCACATTAGTTAATATTCTAGTTGTCCCATCAAACATGTGTAGTTGTATGCTCCTAATCCCAACAATATTACATGTTACATCATTACCCATGTACACAACTCCATCATTAATTGATTTATATTCCTTAAACCATTCTTTATGGATACACATGTGGTTTGATGCACCAGAATCTAACAACCAATGTTGACCATGATTTTACACATTAACTGATAATACTTCTTCACTCATACCTGAACCAGATGTTGAAGCTATATCTGTCGCATTTTCCTCCTTCTTCTCTGTTGAAGAATCTGCTTTTGAAGTTTGCTGCTGTCGCTTCCAACAGTCCTTCTTTAAATTCCCTGATTTGCCACAAAACCAGCGCTTTAGCTTACTCTTCTTCCCTTTCGACTTTGAACGTGAGTCGCTCAGCTTCCTGGGGCATCTTTCTTTCGAATGACCTCTAACCATCATAGCTTCTGATGTAGCAGTTTTGGAATGCAACCTCCTCCTTGTTTCTTCCGATAATAAGGATGCAACTACATCATCAAACTCAATAGTTTCTGATGAGCTAAGACTTATAGGAGTAAGAAAATGATCCCATGACTCGGGCAACGAGCACAATAAAGTAATAGCTTTATCCTCGGATGGAATTTTTACTTCTATACTTTGTAATTGCACAAGAAGAGTATTAAAAGCATTTAAATGATTAGCAATCGATGTACCTTCCTTCATTCACAAACTGTACAACTGTCGCTTCAGGAGAATCCTATTGGTTAAGGATTTGGTCATGTACAGTTTCTACAGTTTCGTCCACAAACCAACAGCTGTTGTCTCCGACACGATATTAAACAAGACATCATCAGCTAGACATAGTCGAATAGCACTTATCGCTCTTTCATCCATCTCAGCCCACTCATTATCTGTGATGTTGTAAGGCTGTTTGGATTTACCCAACAATGCCTTTGCCATGCCATGTTGGACAAGCAAATCATGCATCTTCACCTTCCAGATCTCGAAATTATTTTTGCCATTAAACTTCTCAATTTCAAACCGGGCACTTTGAGTTTTCGCCATCTTGTATCAAAAAAAAAAAACCAATAATCTCCAAAAAACCAACTTTAAATACCAGCAATTAAAAACTGCCTATGCCTTATATGCCTTTGCTATTTAAAAAAAAAAAAACTTGTGCTTGTTTGTTTACTGTGCAAATTGGGCAATAATAATAATAATAAATTAATCTATCGTTTTACTTATCATCTCCCCCCATATGTCTGCCAGTTCTCTCTTGGGCGGCGACGCCCTAGAGATCTATGTCTCGTTTTTCTCTTCGATGTATGGTGCGTCCAGCGTGGTTGTCACAGACTCAACTGCCCCACTTCTGATGAGCAGCGCCCTTCTTTTGATGGTTGTCGGGTCGCGACGACAATGAGTCTGCTTCAGATTCGATTAATCGAATGCTGATCACGTAAAACTAGCGTATGCAGGGTGTCCGCGGAGTGCGACGGATAAAGCTGGGTATGGCAGTATAACATTCCAATTTTCTATCGTTTTATTTATCATAAGTCCATCTTTTATGCTTATATTTTGAATATCTTTATCACACCCTTTTGCTTGGTATTACAAATAAAGCCGAAATGCAAATATTAACAACGATACAATCCCGTTTCATTAATGGCGCATATAGTGCATATAAAATATTTTATATAAATCTGTACCTGTTGGCGCGTGGGCGCTCCTCTACCCGCGTATATGACAACAAATAAAACCTCAAATGTGCATACCTCCACGGAATTTTTGGACTATCTGCACCAGCAGGTACGCAACGCATCAGCAACAACGATACTCACCAGCACAAGGATTCCTTTACGTTTCACACTGTGTCACTTTGTAGCCACATCAGCTACACCACAGCAACACTCCATCCACGCTCCTGAATGCTCACAAAAACTACATATCCGTAGAGATTAACGAATTGATTTTGGAAATACACACTCAGGAATGAAGCCCGCCAACAAGCGTCGCTCAGCTGCAAAGTCAGAAATGAATACTGGTGGTACACACTGAATTTTCTAAATTACAGGCAGCACGATGCATGCTCTAATTGTGAATTTGTTTTATTTGAAAAGCACTTTCCTTGCCGATTAGCAGGAAGACCATAAGAACGTTGGCGCGGTGCAGACGAAAAAAAACAGGTACGTGCTGCCGTGCACAGTTACACCTCTACGCTCCAACAGCGCAGGTCAACGCACAAACTTGGGCCCGCCAATCCTCCATTGCGCAGCTCTGATACCATTTGTTAATATAACAATGCGCAACAAGGAAAAACAATAACTCAGCAAATAAAACAAGCACATAAGACACAGAGGTTTAACGTGGTTCACCCAACCAATCCGGGCTACGTCCACACAACATAGGCATCAGCAATCTAATTAATCAAATAGGAGATTACATAATTAAATCCTTACAAACTCTCACCCTCATACCAAACAATCCGTATAGATACCTGTTATATAGCAAAGAGAATATAACAGCCTCATAAATCCTCTCAACTCAAATTTAGGATGTATTAACTCTCTCCCAACAAACTGGAGCTAATCTAGGAACCGATTCCTATTGTTGTCATCTATTGAGATTTTGCCTATCTTATGCAAAACAGAAAAATCTCAACACTCCATTCAATGTCTCAACCACTACTACATATCGTATTATTTACAGAAATAATTTATGTTACTGAAATTCAAAAAAGAAAAATTATGATTACAAAATACACTGATTCCACAATAATTACAGTAACAACAAAAGTTTTGGAGAAATATAAAGATGAACTTAGCTATTTTAGTTTCGACAAGGAGGAAGAACACTTCTACCACTTATCCCTATGCCAATTTCCATTCCCAAACAATATTAAACAAATAACTCATCAAAAACTCCAAGTCTCACTAGGTTTTCCAATCCCAATGCCTCATATTTCCCTCTTCCCCTCTTCGCTTGTTTGTCTAAGTTGACATTATTTGTCTAAGTTTACATTATTTAGCTCTAGAGATGGAAGCAAATAAACTAAAATCAAAATAAACTTTACATATTAAATTCCCCTAAATTCACTAAATTACTACTGTATAAGAGCACTACAATTCAAACTTATTATACTTTTAGATTAAACAGAGCAATATTAGGATCGACTAATAAACTAATAATCTGGAACTCGCTCTCTACCACAAGCATCCATATATGCTATTACTCGTGCTAGCTTTGGATCTCCTCCATATACGCCCGCTTACACGTGCTGGTATATTTACTTTTCCCTGAGTGGGTGTTACATATCCCCACTTGAGGGAAACACCATCCTGGCTGTTTTCTATCTTATGCATAAAATATCGATTCCCATCTTCACAAGTAGTCTTTATGGGCTGAAGGACCTTTGCCACATTTAATGCAATAACTACTTGTTCGCCACAATTAATGCAATGACTACTTGTTTCTGTAGCACCATTTCCTGTAAATAATAACACACATAGGTTCGATTATGGTCTTCCTTTCCAGCTTAACCTACATTCACCACCCTTAACGCATTCGTTGCTCATCAATACTTATTTAAGATCATATATACATATATCATTTCAATCTTCATTACTACACTATAACGCACATAGGTTCGATTATGGTCTTCCTTTTTAGCTTAACCTACATTCACCACCCTTAACGCATTCGTTTCTCATCAATACTTATTTAAGATCATATATACATATATCATTTCAATTTTCATTACTACAATATCAATGGTTACTTATATACCGAGCAAAGATCGTTTCAATCTTCATTACTACACTATCAATTGTTATTTATATATGGAGCAAAGATCATTAACATACATCACAACCCAACAAGGGTCAATAATATGTACTCAATATGAGTTAGTATCATCATTATAACTGCATCAAAATTAATTATTTTATATACTCAACAATTTCACCAATCTACAAAGACCAATATAGGTATTTCTAGTACAAATTTTAGTCCACAAAGGTATCAACTCTATTTGCACTACTTTCTAATCATTAATAATGATATGTTCATAATTCAATATTTCTCGTCTCGTCTCGTCTGTGATTAGATATTGTACTAAATATCACTACTATGTCTTTATCATCAATCAAATGTTTATGCATACAAGTTTTAGATGAGTAATGTTTAGAATGACTTCTTTCCTTTTCTATTAGTATAATGATGTCTATCTATCCAAGTAGGCTAACTATGCTCATCTTGGATTGCCTTTCTTTCTGTTGGAAATACTAAGGAGAGGGGGGGTGAATTAGTATTTTTTTTTTTTATTGTTCTTGTTGTTACCAAAAGTTCGCGCACACACACACACACGCACACACATATATATATATATGGAAGACAAAAAAAGACAACTAGAATTAATGCTTTTATTAATGCAAAAAAGTGCAATGAAATATATATATATATATATATATATATATATATATTATATATATATATTATCTATATCTATATATATATATATATACTGGTTGCAATTAGTTGCAAAGCTGCAACTTGGACTTCAGTGAGGCCCCAACCTCCAGAGCACCAACTCTGTCTTGCAATAGTTCTGCACTTAGGAGCACCAACTCCCAAGGATTTCAATCATGTTCAGTGCTGAGGCTCCAACCTCTTGGGCTCCAACCCAAACCTAATATAAATTGTTATGCTACAATTCTCTGCTCCCAAACTTGCTGAGCTTCTGCTTTTATCTTGTTCTCTTGCCTCTCTGGCCTCTCCTACCTCTTTCCTGTTCTTCGGCTTCCTATCTCATTGATTATTCATGCATATATGTATGGTTTTTGTCGATGATGGTGTATATAACCTATATATGGATGTTTATGCCGCCCACAGTGTAAATACATATATATACAAGTCTTTCTGCCTCCATTTGTGTTAAATCCATATATATATGGTTTTTGGCCTCTGATAGTATTAAATGCATACTTATATGATATATGCTGCTCCCCCTGTATTTGCATGCATATATGGCCTTCGAATGCATATAACCCTTTTGTGGCCTATACAGCTCTCGATGTCTCCCGATGGCTCTGTCTGCTTCCTTTGTGGCTCTAATAGCTCAGTTAAATGCATCCATATGTATGTCTGCGTGTCAATATGCTCTCTGATGGTTCTGTTTTCTTCCTCTGATGGATCTGTCTACTCCTCTAGTGGCTCTGTCTACTCCTCTTGGCTCCTCCAATAGCTCTATTTGCTCCTCGAATATTTCCATATTGACATCAATGACAATTTGTGTCCAACAATCTCCCCCTTTGTTATTGATGGCAATATTCTTTTGCTTTCCCCCTTTGACATCAATGGCAAAGGATTGCATAGGACTCTCCCTGTCGAACTGCTCCCCTTGTCCTACTACATCTTTATGAATGAACTTGAGTGATGATAAAGCGATAACCCCCATCTTTGGACGTAGATGTTCAAATGCCTTTCTAGGAAGGGGTTTTGTGAAAATATCAGCTAGTTTTGTGAAAATATCAGCTATCTTCTCCTTTGTATTGATATATTCGAAGATGATGTTTTGTTCAGCTACTTGTTCATGAAGGAAATGATACTTGATTGGTATGTGTTTGGTCCTTGAGTGCATCACTAGATTTTTGCTGAGACTGATAGCACTTGTGTTGTCACAATAGATGGTAATCAATTGATCTGTACGTATGTTGACATCAGGGGTGTTTTGCTGGAGAAGAGGATGACCATAGCCATGATCTTCAACTATTCACAGTCGCCTGTGCACTTTCAACATCAAAAGGAGATGAGGATAATATATGGTATGTTGATTCTGGTGCATCCTCGCATATGACCGGTAAGAAAGATTGTTTTGAGTTTCTTGGAGAGTCTGCATGTGGATCAAAAATTTACTTAGGAGATGACAGTGGGTATGAGATCGAAGGTTGTGGGGATATTCCTGTGAAGCTACCTAGTGGCGACATCAAACATCTCAAAAATGTTTTATATGTTCCAGGAATTAAAAAGAATTTGATCTCTGTCTCTATGATAACAGACAAGGACGTCCAGGTGCAATTCTTCAAGAAAGGATGTGTCATTTAGGATAGCCAATTAGAGACAGTTGCAACAGGAGTATGCGTGGGGAATTTGTACAGACTGGATGCAAGGAGCATGCCACGACAAGCGATGGTTGTAGCAACATCAACATCTGAAAATCTCTGGCATCAGAGATTTGAACATCTCAATTTACAAGATCTCATCTTACTCAAAAAGAAAGGTATGGTCGATGGTCTTCCTGCTTTACATAATATCAAACTGGAATGTGATGGATGTGCATTAGGGAAGATGCATATGGATGAATTCCCTTTGCATGTTAACGGAAAAGAAAGAGACATCCTAGAACTAGTGCATACAGATATTTGTGGACCTATGCAGACTAGGTCTTTAGGAGGTGCATACTACTTTCTACTGTTTACAGATGACAGCGCTAGGTTCTCTTGGGTATATTTTTTAAGCAAAAAGAGTCAAGCTTTCTGATACTTTAAAGAATTGAAATCTATGATAGAGAACCAAACAGGAAAGAAGATAAAGATTCTCCGCTCGGATCAAGGGGGAGAATACAGGTTAGGTGAGTTCATGAACTTCTGCAAGCAGAATGGGATTATACAACAATTCACAGTGCCGCACACTCCACAGCAGAATGGAGTAGCAGAACGCAAGAACAGGACCCTTGTGGAGTGCGCGAGAAGTATGCTTCAAGGTAAGGGTATTTCTAATGGTCTTTGGGCAGAAGCCATTAATACTGTTGTTTATTTGAAGAATAGGAGTCCCACCAAATGTCTAGGCTTCAAAACCCCCTTTGAAGCATTGTTTGGACTCAAACCAGCAGTCGGTCATTTAAGAATATTTGGATCTAAAGCTTTTTCTCATATACCAAAAGCAGATAAGAAAAAGCTAGACCCCAAAGCCTTGAAATGTATATTTGTAGGATATGGCACAGAGTATCAGGAATACAAGTTATATAATCTTGTGACTCATAAAGTGTTTGCAAGCAGAGATGTCATCTTTCATGAACAGACAGAAGATGGAAAGGAAGACTCTAACAATGACAGCCACATTCCATTCGTGATAGAACTAAACAATGAAGAAGAAGAAGAGCAGGAGCAGGAGCAGGAGCAGAAACAGGAAGAAGTAGCAGCAGATAGTGTAATAAGTGATGATGCAGGCCCGAAGAGTGCTGAAACATATAGAGTTGAGGTAAGTCCTTTACGTAGAAGATCAGGTAGGAAGACTAGACTACCTGCAAAATTTAGAGACTATGCTTTAATGTCCAAAATTTTAAATATTGTAGAACCCTCAAACTATGAAGAAGTAAGTAAATCAGATGAATGGAGGGTTGCAATGCATGAAGAAAGGGAATCAATACATAGAAACCATACTTGGGACTTAGTTGAGTTGCCAAAAGGCAAAACCCCTATAGGTTGTAAGTAGCTGTATAAACCTAAGATAAATGCAGATGGGAGTGTATAAAAATTCAGAGCTAGTCTAGTAGCAAAGGGTTATTCACAACAAGAAGGAATTGATTTCGATGACACCTTTGCCCCTGTAGCTAAACTTAATACAATTAGAATGCTAATCTGTTTAGAAATAAAACATAAATGGAAGCTACACCAGTTAGATGTTAAATCTTCATTTCTAAATGAAGAATTAAAAGAAGAAATATATTTAGTACATCCTCCTGGTTTTGTGAAAAAGGGGCAGGAGCATTTATTGTGTAAACTACATAAGGCACTTTATGGTTTGAAATAAGCACCCAGGTCATGGTATGAGAAAATTGATTCATTTTTTATTCAGCATAGTTTTCATAGGAGCCTCAAGGATCCAAACCTGTATACCAAGATAAATAAATAGAGGCAAATCATTTTGATTTCTTTGTATGTGGATAACATGATAATAATACGGAATTAAAATAATTTGATCAAAGAAATTAAGCAGCAAATGTCACAGGTATTTGAAATGAAAGACCTTGGTGATATTCATTACTGCCTAGGATTGGAGGTGTGGAAAGATTCTGGTCAAACTTTTCTAACCCAAGGAAAGTATGCCAGAACCCTATTGGAAAGATTCAGAATGGAACAGTGTAAAAAAACAACAACACCATTGCAACAGAACCTCAAGCTAAGCAGTGACGATGGCACAAAACAGGTGGATGCCACTTTGTATAGATAGCTAGTCGGAAGTCTGATCTATCTCACGACAGCTAGACCTGATCTCGCATACTCTGTTAGTGTGCTGAGCCAGTTTATGTCCAGACCACTTGACAGTCACTGGAATGCAGCAAAATGTGTGTTGAGGTACCTTAGTGGTACTTGTAATTATTGTCTTTAATACACTGACATTTCTGATGTTACTTTAGCAGGTTATTCAGATTCAAATTGGGCAGGCAACCTGGATGATCGTAGATCCATCACAGGATATGCATTTAGTATTGGATCCAGGGTTATCTCGTGGAGTAACAAAAAGCAAAGCATTGTAGCATTATCATCATGTGAAGTCGAGTACCAGGCATTGTGTGCAGCTACATGCGAAGCCATCTGGTTGAGGAGATTGCTCAGCGATGCAGGCGAAGGACAAAGAGAAGCAACCAAGCATCAAAATTGACAACCAGGGCACAATAAAGCTTGCATACAATCCAATTTTCAATAAGAATACTAAACACATTGATACTCAGTTTCACTTTGTACGAGAAAAGATACAGTCTAAGGAAATCTGTGTGGATTATTGTAATGCTTGTGATAATTTACCCGATATCTTTACTAAGCCTCTAGGGCGAGTAAAGTTTGAGTTATTTAGAGGGGTGTTAGGTGTGCAGAATAACCCTTTCTCCATTAAGGGGGGGAGTTAGAAATAATGGAGAAATGGTTATGTGATTGTAACGCATCTTCTTAGTTTAGGAGTAGTTCCTAGAATTTAGGAGGTTGTTTACAACTACCTATTTTTCAGTCATGTATTTAATATGTAATATTCATTTGTGTATAGATGTGAGTGAACGAGAGAGAGAGTCTCCTCCTTGTTTGAGTGCAGTCTCCAAGTGATGTACACACCTGTGAGCTGCAACTCCTTTTCATTCAAAGCTTGATTTTTATCTTATCATTACAAAAACACCAAATATCTCTCCTTAATTATCAAAACTAGCATCTGCGCTCATAAACCCTACTCATCGTTTCTTTTGCAGAGGTTAGTACCTTGAATTTGATCCATATTTCATCATATAAGTGCTATTTTAATTATGAATGAAGGTTACCTACCTTTAAAATTCTACATAATATAACCCAAGATCAGATTCATTGGGAAAAATCATATATATTCAATGGTTGGAATCCGTCTTCTCTTGAGTGTATCATTACAAAAACACCAAATATCTCTCCTTAATTATCAAAATTAGCATCCGCGCTCATAAACCCTGCTCATCATTTCTTTTGCAGAGGTTACTACCTTGAATTTGTTCCATATTTCACCATATAAGTGCCATTTTAATCATGAATGAACATTACCTACCTTTAAAATTCTACATAATATAACCCAACATCAAATTCATTGGGAAAAATCATATATATTCAATGGTTGGAATCCGTTTGAGTTCATTGGTATAATTTTTATATTTGATTGGTTGAATTCGTATGGGATTGTGATAAAAAAATAGAATATATTACCTAAATGTCTTGGCTTTCCAAGTGGGATACATGGGGAGTGTACAAACACTCACAATATACACACTCACTGACATTATTAGATCAGGAGAATAGCCTACTACATATAGGCTTTCACACAATCAAGGTGGTTCCAACCACTCCCTAGATAGTAGGATCTGAGACCTAATCTTAGAGTCTCAATTTTGTCCTAAACAACTAACTGTAACTTTCTCCATTAATTCTAATGCTCCCACTTAATGGAGAAAGTGTACTAAACAATAGCATACGCCTGCTGGTCTCAGTCTTGTCCAAGCATACAATGGTAAAAGAGAGAGCTTTCTTTTTTTTCTTCTTGTAGTAGAGCCCATACTTGTTCATTTGTGTGTGAGGCTTCATCTTCACTGTATTTTCCATGAGGTAGTGTTGTATCATCACCTTATTTCTTCCCTTGTGAAGGAAAGCTTGAATTCTTATTCTCACCCTTCTTAGAATTATGGCAGGTTGGATAGGAGAATTTTCCTTCTCACTATTTCTGGTGTCAACCATCTGAACATCAACAATGATGTCTTCACCATTCATTAATGCAAATTCTATGTTGACTTCATGAAGACATGGTGTTTCAAGCCATGTTTCAAGAAACTTCAATTCTTTTTCAAACTTCGTTCCTTTTTCTTGCCTCCCAATATTTGCACAAAAAATAATGATAGGTTTACACAGAAGACCACATTTTCTTTTATCTTCCTGCTCCTTTAGGAGAGCTTTCATTTCTCCATATCTCCATAAACTATCCCTCTCTGCTGTCATAGTTATGCCTTTAGCCTCTTCACTTAGTTTTGTTGTTGCAAGCATGTTCTGCATTCGATATGTATATGAAGGTAAAGCTTCTTTCTCACCAAATAGTAATTCATTAATAAGATCTTTTTCAATCATCAAATTGATCCACGCATCATGAAGTATATAAGTCTCATCAAACTTGACTTCTGCATCTCGAAAAATTTCAGGTTCTACAATAATGGATGTGTTTTCATCATCACAAGTTTCAGTTAAAGACACACACCCATCACCCATCATTGCATCTTCAATTTCACAATCAAATATGGGATCATTTTTAAGAGCAATACCTTCAGCATCATTTCCCTCATTCAAACAATATTTCATTTCTAAAACATCCCATACAAATTTTGTACTAAGAATCTCTCCATATTCATATATTATGATGAGTATGATGTTGCCATCTGCTACATATGTTATAAGTCTTAATGTTGATGCATATCCACTATCATTAATAACATTTTCAATATTAAATCCAGTAAATTTACCTTCCATGGCACTATTTTCATTTCATTTTCCCATATTTGATAATTCATACCTGAAAAAGACTGTAAATCTAGCATTAACCATTTAATGATCTCACAAAATTCCAAATTTGTATCTTGATTAGCTACTAGTTCATCACTGTCAACCTGAAACACATCACTAAATTTAGCAAAACAATACTTTGCAATTCTCCTTTGATTCATTCTTCTTAGTTTTCTTCGAGATTATTTCAGTTTAAGTTGAAGACCCATTTTCTCCCCTATCAGTTTCGGATCTAGAAATCGATCCACCATGCTCAGGGTTACGCACTTCAGTTTGCTCTAAGGGCCACACCAAAGCACCACAGTGGACAGGAAATACTGCTGCCTCCAACAAAACTTTACGTTGTTGTGTGCCTCACATAGCATCAAAGCCACCAACTCCAGTTTACGGGGGTTCTGGGCACAAAAAGCTTCCATGGGCTCCACATCCAGATGGTACTAGCAATCCACCACTCCAACACCCCGATATATCAAGGTCAGGAACAATAGGTACACCGATGGCCACTAACCATGCTTACATTCAAGCCGCTTCTCTCCCTATGGCTTCTCCGATCATTAGCAACAACGACTCAAATATTGCTCTCTGAACACTTTCTCTAAATGTTGTCCACACACTGATTCGATTACCAGTGATCTCCATGATACCACAATCTCCAAGATGGCACGTATCCACCATTGATTACAATCGAGTTATTAAAAAAATAAAAAAAACTGTAGAGGAATTACAACAACTCCACATCAATGATCCAATGATGCTCACACACGGAAAATTTGCCACACCCTGCCACAACTATCCACCACACCGCAAATGCACATGGCCTGTGCAGCACCTCGATCAAGAACAGGGGAGGAAGGCTCTTCCGATTTTCTATTTACTTAGTTGCTAAAACACAAAAACTGTAAACACAATCGACGCCTCTTAAAAAATAGATAAGCACGTCTTTCTCTGATCACGGCTAAAGGCAATGCTGATCTCCACAATAAATGGTCAAGTATTACTATAAATGGAAAATTATTACCACATTAGTGATCCCAGTGGTTACACGAAGTCTGTTGACTGCTAAGCCTTCGTGGATAGGCTCTATCCAATACTGGATCCCACCCTCAATGCTACATTTGTTGCGTCAAATCACTTAGAAGTTGGTTGCACCAACTTTATTATTTCCACAAATTTTCAAAGACATCACGCATTCATGCCTTTAGCCTACTCTTTGGTGGCTTCCTCCTTGCCGTCAAGTAATGGCTGTGGTGGAACGTTGAACCGAGTTATATCCATGTCAACAACCATTCTAGCTTCATGAGCAAGCCACCAACAATGTACAGTGCCACCAATCCTAATCAGTTCAACAAGAAACAACAAGCTGAACATGACTCTTAGACTTGAACGCTCTACACTACCACTAGTCAAACGGGCTACTCCATATCCACTACTCCTACACTCGACGTAGCACACACGCAGCACCACGATCTACGGTGAACCGGCCCCTACCGCACCTCTTTTCCCATAGTAGCCTCCACACTCGTCGATTAACCAGGATCTCCATGCCACTACAAATTTCCACGCTACTGCACACAGCTCGGTTCATTATTCAACCACAAGCAGATTTTACAAGCCAACCGCACCTAAAAAAAAAATTCCAGCAAAGGCTCTTCCTCATCCTTTGAAATAACGATAGTAGATCTCCTCAATCACGGAGATGGCATAGTCCACAATCACCGGTGATCCACAGTCACCGCCAGGCAGCAACATTTCCTTAAACACACAGCTTTGTTCCACTGATCAGTTGGCATGATTTACCACAACGGGTTTGCGAAGGTCTTCGCGACTGGACACCAAATATCTACGACGACTGACCAAATCAAAATGTGTGGAAGAGTAACAGTGGATTGGTACAATTTTCCCTCAAAACCACACGATGACTTTGCCTTAGTCATGCCTTTCAAATCTCCCACTCAGTGTATAGGATTGAAAACCCTACAGCTCTGATACCATGATAAAAAAATTAGAATATGTTACCTAAATAGCTTGGCTCTCTAGGAGGGATACCTGGAGAGTGTACAAACACTCACAATACACACACTCACTTACATTATTAGATCAGGAGAACAACCTAGTACATATAAGTTTTCACACAATCAAGGTGATTTCAACCACTCCCTAAATTGTAGGATCTGAGACCTAATCTTAGAGTCTCAATCATATCCTTAAACAACTAACAGTAACTTTTTCCGTTAATTCTAACAAATTGTATTAGTCATTTATATCACAATCTTAAAATGAAATTATGGTGTCCATACTTTCTCGTTCAATTCTTAGAGTTGTAATATGCGAACAACTTAAAATATATTTTTTTTCCAATCGCAAACCATAATTTCAATCCCTATGTAAAACCATCATGATCTAGACATGTCATGGGTGATATAACTTCCCTTCATTCATAAATCCCATTCACATACCCTAATGACATTGCAATTGAAGTTAGTACTACAGAGAGGATTTCCTCCATAGGTCACAGGGTGCATCTGTAGCCTATAGTTCCTTTGAGAATCAAATTAATGATATGCATAGGAAACCTCTATCCCTATAATCGTAAATCACACTAACAGTCTATAGTGAGACTGCAACATTAAAGTGTGACTTACACTGAAGATTTGAATTTTGACTTGCATTGTAGCATAAGAATTTTCTCTTCCTCAAGTCGCAAGTCACGGTTTTATCCTTGGTGGCATTAGAACTTTAAATCATGACTGTCATTATATCTTAAATATGTGACTTGCACTATATCCCAATTTACAATTGCTCTATAATTTGGATTTGTGCCAAAGAAAATTTGTTCCCCAAAATTGCATACTACTTAATTAGATTGTGACTCGAGTTGTTTTGTTGCAACCTTTGGACTTCCCTCTAGCAATTTTAGTCATAGGATACACATTCAAATAACGATCTTACATATAAAGAGTCACTATTTTCGTAAAGTCATAATGATTGACATATACGAGCAAGTCCATATTCAACATAAATCAAATCAAATATGCCAAAGTGGTTTGTAATTAACCGACAATGGCAATTTAATTTTATAAGGTCTGATTATTATATGATATTCCAAATTACTTCAACCTCACAAATGTACATCTCCATGTATTATAATAGAATTTTGAAGGAGGAGTGACCCACATCCAAACTAGACTTACAACTCTTCAGCCTTTTTTTTGGAACAAATACACACATTTTCCTATTGGTATGGAGGGAAAAGATGCACATGGGGATATAATAACTTTTACAAGAGAAAATTTGTCTTTCAAGGGGTGTATATTGGCTCATTTCCAACCTTGCAAAAATCAAAATGTTCCTACATTCATGAAATGGATAACTTTGTGAGGCCAATTTTTAGCATTATTATTTTATATCTTGCATTCGATGAGAGAGTAGAGAACAAGTTTGAAACCATCGATCTTGAATCCTATCAAGAATTTTCACTTTTCTACTAACGTTCATATAAAGGAAGGAGAGATCATAAATATAGTGATCGTAAGAGTACATAGTTGTCTTCCTTAGAGGTTTCACTCTTATACAAAGACCTTGATATATGTGTACGTACTAGAGGGGAAAAATCAAGTGACATTCAATTTTGTGTTACTTTGGATCAATGTGAATGGCTAGACCATCATTTTTTGAAAGGTTACAGGAACATGTTACAACATGTAGGTATATTCAAACTCAAGATTGTAATATTCTAAAACAATTGATTTGAATCTACTTTGCTCATTAGCGAAAACAATAATTGGTCAATCAAATCAAAGCATAAAAAGGAAAAATTTCAATCACACAACACAATAATTTTCTCTCAAACTCTAGAACTAAAAACCCCAACTATCTGTATATTTCATTAATCAGAAAATTTGAGAAGATGACAATTCTTTGCTCATGCTCAAACAAGCTTTACACTATCATAATCTACCTCACTACCAACATGTGCACAAGCTTCTCTTGGCACACATTTCTCTCACAAGCTCCATGCACAAACTTGTGCTTCCTAGTGCTTTGTTTCACCAACTCGTGCTCACCAAAACAATGATTAAACTTGTGCCTTCATTCCTCCTTAAATTAGCGATATTTCTAATAAAGGAATGATTTATTTTAGGCCTTCTTCTCATTGCATGCAACCTTTGTTTAATATATATGATTTTGCAACTGATAGTACATCTTCCTTGAACTCCAATCTCAACCTGGTCTTTCTATGATATCACTTGCATGAGTTAAATATGAGTGAATCTTCAGTTTACTCATTGATCATTGCAGGTGACACCCCAATACTGGATCTCCCTCTAATTACACCATCAGTTGGAACTAGCTTAACATAATTTAACTCAACTAAACTAAACTAAATAATTACAACTCAAAATAACTCAACGATGGTCCCTACAATTTAGGAACCACACTCTACATGACTCTAAATATAATCCCAACCTGAATTAATGAAGCCAACTAAGTCAAATTAACTTAGTTAACAATTACAAGTTGCCATGAGATGTGGAATTACAATTTTATTCCCAATTCAATTGAAGGACACATTAAATCAACGTTTTTTTTCTGACTTAGTTACCGGAGAATCCACAATAAGAATCATTTTATTGCCAGCGTTTCAAATCCCAACCCGGATCCATCATCAGGACCAATTGAATGCTTGATAGAAGAAGTGCAGAATTGAGGGATAAATAGTAAAGAGGGAAAATTAAGATGAAGGTCGGCTACCACTATTTCTTTGATGAGAGGTCGGCCAATTTCATTTATTCTTATAAAAAAAAAAATTAATTATTTATTTTTTTAATTTTTAAAATTACTTAATATTTAAAATTAGAATTTTGTTATTATTAATATAAATTTGAATTAATTATTATTAATCTAAATTTAGTTTATAATATTATTAATATAAATTGAATTATTCATTATTATTGATATTATTATTATTATAATGAATAATTAATTTAATAATTAGTATTATAATATTAAAATTATTAATATTAATTGAACTAGTTGTTATAAATTAGGATTTTATTTATTACATATTTTTTACTTAATTTTGATTCCTTTAATTATAATAAATTATTATAAATACTAATTCTTAAATATTAATAATTATTATAATAATTGATTAGTAAAATTGTATTATATTTTAATATTTATTAAACCATAATATTATGTTAGGTATTTAATAGTTTTTGTATTATATTTAAAAAATTATTTAAAATGAATTAATGTATTATATTGTTTATTAAACTAAATTGATAATAAACTTAATATTAAGGAGGAAATTTTGATTAATTATTAAATTAATTTGCTTTTTTAATTATATTATATATATTATATATGAAATAGTTATTATTATTATAATTACTACTGAAAATGATTAATTAATTGGGGACTAATTATAATTATAATTATTTTAATCTATTAAAGTTAGGTTACTAATTTATTTAAGATTCGAAATGATGGCTAAAACTAAGAGGAGTTTGTGACCTTAATTTCTCTGATTAGGGGAAGCCAGCTTCCACTAATCTCCATCCCATTGTCTCTGTTGAGATTATGAGGGTGTTTGATAATTTCAAGGGCTTCTCTCATCTTTCTCTTATGATGTTGCTCCTCCCTAGTGATAATAGAAGCGCTCTCCAAACAGATGCGGTGCTTAGTTTTTGAGGAGTGTTCTGCTAGGGCTGACGTACGAGACCTTTCATTCTTAATATCAGCTCCATGTTCCTTTAGTCTAGTTTGCAAGGAGTGACCTGTTTCACCAATGTAGCTTTTCCCACATGAGAAATCTATTTTATAGACTCCTTTAAGCTAATGTTTATCAATATTATCCTTGACGGATCTCATACCTTGCCTAATCGTTCTAGGGGCGGAGAACTATGTGAATATGTTATTCTTCTTGACTATTTTAGCAATCCTATCCGTAACTCTATAAATATAAGGTAGAAAAACCCTACCACACTGAGGTTGATCACAGGCCTTGGGTTCATGAGATAATATCCTTTTCTCGGCCTTCTTTATTGCTCTTTTAATCTCATATTCTTTGTAGCCTAGACCCTTAAAGGTTGACACTAAATGCTTCTTTTCTTCATTTAAATGATCAGTGTCACAAATTCAAAGGGCCCTGATAGCAAGGGTGTTTAGAACACCAAAATTTTGAGCTGGGTGATGGTGGGACTCAGCATGGAGGTAGTTTTCTGAATGGGTTGACTTTCTAAAAACCTTATGCGCAAGGGAGCCATCATTTTTCTTGATGATGAGAATGTCTAAAAATGGGATGCTCATGTTTTCTTCAAGATCCATAGTAAATTTAATTTCCGAAGAGATGGAATTTAGGTGAATAAAAAACTTTTCAAGCTCTGTTTTACCATGTGTCCATTTTATATTGGTATCATCGACGAATCACTTCCACCATGCTGGCTTTAAGGGGTAGATTCCAGGGCCTTCTTTTCAAAGTATTCCATGTATAAGTTGGCCATGATGGGTGAAAGGGGGGATCCCATTGCCACACCAGATGTCTGCTCATAGTATACTCCTTGGAAGGTGAAAACAGTTGATCGCAGGCAGATTTCAGCCAACCTTGCAGTTCCTGGATCAGTAACATATTTTATAACTTGAATGGATTCATCAAGAGGAATCTTGGTGAATAAGGACACTACGTCAAAGCTAACAAGGATGTCATCACTTTCCATCTTCTCATTCTTAATAAGATTCACAAAGCCATGGGAGTCTTTGATGAAAGAATCAGTATTTCCCACAAGGGGCTTAAGGATTTTTGCAACATACTTAGCGAGCTCATAGGTAGGCTATCCAATGGTATTAACAATAGGTCTAAGAGGAACTCCTTCTTTATGAATTTTGGGTAACCCATAAATCCTAGGGATGGTTTCACAAGATGGGCTCAATTTCATTTTTAATTTATCCTCAAGGTTGGACTCCAAAATCGTCTTTTTCACTTCTTTCATAATCCTGGGGATGGGATTGCTGCTTAGTTTCTTATAGCTTCCACACCTGAGGTGTTCATTCATTTTGCAAACATAGTCATCTTTATCCAAGATCACTGCTACTCCTCCCTTATCTACCTTAAGGACCACAATTTTGTCATTGTTTCGTAGGGTTTTGAAGGCTCTTTGTTCTTCTTTGCTCAGATTACTCTTGGGAGCTTTGGCCTTCCTCATAATGAGGGAGAACTTCTGTCTTAATGCTTCTTTATCTTACAGCGGGAGGTTGTTGATCCCATCCTCTATGCTACATATCATTTTTTCAATGGGAAGGGTTTTTGGAGCAATTGCAAATCCCAGACCTTTGCTAAGGATGTTCATGACTGCACGATCCAATTCCTGAGAGGACAAATTTACCACTTTCTTTTTTAATTTTGTTTCGACAGAGTTAACTGGAGAACTTCCAACTTTATCTAAACCTTTGTTAATTTTGTTTAAATCATTGTTTTTTCCAACTGCTTATTGTTTAACATTTGAATGTTGTGGCCAATATTACTGTAGTTGATATTTTCATAGTCTGAATTGCCCAACGTATACTCATTCAACATTTTTTTTCTTGATGCTCTTTTTAACATTTCTTTTTGCTATTTTCAGCACAATATTCTTTTGGATCCAGCTACTAAGAAATGGAAAATCAAGTATGAAGGTTCAATAAATTGTAAAAAAAGTTTTCTCAACACATATATGTCATGTTATATTATCATGGACAAGTTTGGAGTAAACTTAGAAATATTGAAAATTTTTGATGAGATCTATCGTGGAGGTAGGATGGAGGTGAAAATATTATATATGGTGTTTTCCTTGCAACAAAAGAATTCTAGAATTTCAAGATGGACTTTGGAAAATAGTCATAATGCAGAAGTATAAATTTCTAGGAATGTTGCTAGATTTGATCTTGAGAGATATAAAAAACAAAACATCAAAATGTTTGAATCATTAGAAGGATTTAAGAGTGAATTCCTCTCAAATTGGTAATTTCTTGGTTTAGAATCTTGATAATATAACACAGATTAGGGTAGGGATTGATTACATAATGGGATAGAAAATCTAATCCAATCACTACAAGAGAGTGGCATACGTACCTGAATATTTAGGGGATCCAACTACAACAACTGTTTGGCATAAAAAATGGTTAACGGCCAAGTATATAAGACTTGAAGGGCACATTAACTTGTTCATGCAACAAAGATTGTGTACTTGGTAATTGTTATTCATTTTCAAACCTTCATTTTTACATCAAATTCCATGTGGCTTCCAACTTAATTTTAATTGTTTCGGCTCAAAATGGTTGCTTTCTCTCCCTACCCTCCATACAATTAACTCTGTAAAAGGATTAAGGAATGAAGGTTCTATGAAAACAACATTCCTTTAAATTGTATTGCATTATAGAAATCCAAGTTTACAAATTAAACTACTGATATCATATGATATTCAATGTGAGGGTTGCACAAAAAAATTTTCCTTTCGATAAAATGATTGAGAAAGATATCCAAGACACACCCACATGCTACTATTGCACATACAGCTATGTTATTGTGCTTCATTATATGAGTAAAGGTAGAGAATTTTAACGTTGACGGAGAACTAAATTTGGCACTAGGAAAATTGGCTCCATACAAGATTCTAGGACTATTTAATAAGACAAAGAGAAATCATCTCAATTTTTTCAACAACATTCTCGTCTCTACTAATACAATAGGAGTTTGAATCAAAAGACAGGTGGATACCTTATGCTCTTCATTTTGTTGTAAATAATATTTTTTCATAGTACAAAAATGAAAAATTACTAAAATTCAATAGACATTACAAAGTCATGAGGGTAGGTGAAACTTCACCTCGCTTTTATAAATATAATCTCATGCCTTATTTATAGGGTACTTATAGTGCTTGAGCTAAGGCTATCATTAGATAGTTGTTTCTTGCTTAAGGAGCTAAAGGCACTCAGGTCTTGGTGGATATTGGGGTGAGTTGTCACGAGGCTAAGGTTTTCCCTTGAACATGATATGAGTAGACTATGTTTCACTAGTGGTCTATGATGGACATGTTGAACATGTACTTGAATTTTCGGTAGAAATAATGAGATTTTTCTCACTTTTTGTAATGATTCTTGTGCATCTGCATAGTGGTTGTATTGTCTATTCAATATTTCCATGGTGTTTATATGTTCACTTTCATGCATCTTATATGTTAATGAACTAATTCATAGATTTTTCAGGTCTGTTTTCTTTTGAAATATTTCTCTCTTATTTCACATCAATGATAGTAATTTATTATGAACTATTTTGCAATTAACATCTAGCACTCTCTTAATTGTATGTCTTAGATGGTTTTGGTTAATCAAAGCCTCTTTCAAATGTACTTCTTCTTATTATTTTGCTTCCTTATTTTTGTACATAACTTTGTGAGTTTGAAACTAGTGGGCTAGCCTCGTCCCCATTTCCCAGGGATCTAGTTCTTGCTATCACTCTAGCCAACAGCTAAACATACATGGTGTATACTAGGACCACATACTAGATGGGGCCCCTATCCTAAATGGTGTGATGTTTGATAGGATATTTTCCCCATAAACAAATTCACCACTAGAAGAAGAGCCAAATAACAAAATGAGACCATGGAGCCACTATTTGAAAATTCTATCTTGAAATGACTCATTCCAAAATATTTATTCATGGTTTTTTTTCCAAAAGTCTAAATCCTTCAATTTCCATTGAAATAATTCATCACCTGTAACAGAATAAGTTTGATGGAAAGGCTGAAATATCTATGATAGAACATGCACTTAAAGTTCCTCAATTTTTTCATTCTAATGAGTATATTGTTAATATGTGGCATCCATACTCTTCAACCTTACACTTTCAGGCTTGTTAAAGAATGGTTGAAAACCTTACCAACTAGATCTATTCATTCTTTCAAGTAATTCCTTAAGGAGCTTCATTATGCGTTTGATAGGTATACTTATATTGTTTAAAAAGATCAATGAGCTTATAATGAGGTCGGATGAATTGCTGGTATATTTTTCCATCTTTGTTAACAATTTCCTCGGAGAGACGTGGATTGGATGTACTTGGATGAAAAATTTTGGTGACTCGTTTTCCCTTCTCTACAAAAATCTAAATCTGAAATGAATGTTGATAACTAGTCATCTCATTATTCTGGTAATCTACCAATCACAAACAAGCTAGATCCTACCACTAATTTTATTTTTCCAACCATTCTAAGTCATGGGGAATCCCAACCCTCGGAGGAAGAAGCTTCCACCCCTAATATCCTTCATTCTCATTCAACTTCCTTACACAAAAAAATTATTCCTTGTGTTGGCCATCAAATTTTAGGTAATGAGGAAAGTTTCTGGGAAAAGGAAACAAGTTCACTTGCTTCTAAAGCTCCCATAAATCTATTGCAGTAGGAAAACCTATAAAAAAAAATGATAAACCTCCTCTTCCTCTCGACGAGATTCAACTTAATCCCATTAAATACCTCCTAGAATATATTTATGCCTCCTCATAATATACTACCACCTTCACCTGCTTGTAATGACCGAGGCCCTGTCTTGAATAACAGTAAATGTGATCAACCTCATGAATCATAACTAGGATACTAATTAGTTGATGCAAAATTGAAATCTTAAAGCATATTTGGTAAAAAGTGATGCTTCCTCAAGGGATTATTTACATTCTCCTTCACCCAAAACTCAGATCTCCTTGTCTCCTAATCCACTTTATGAATCTCCTACAACAACAACTAATTCAAATTCTCTCAATTGCCATTATGCTAGACTAGGTAATGATCTAGTACAAGGTAGTAATTTATTACATATGGAGGAAGGAAAGAATGGAAGTTCAACTCACATCTCTTTTTATTCCCAAATCCCAACATGTCATGATTATGATTTCCTCAATCAGGTTATTCATGAAAATCCTTTGGTCTATGACTCTCCACTCATGGTCAAAACACAATATCATGTTTTGAGTGATCAATCCAATGAAATCAAAATGCTTAATCAAACCAATGGCTCTAGCACCCATGATCCTAATGATAATGGCTTCACTAATATAGGTGATTACTCATATCAATATCCACCTTTTGATTGGTTGATTTATGAAAAGAAGGTTGGTCTTCCAAATAGAGATCTAGAATCTCATCTCATTATGGAAAAATTTCTTATGGAAATCAAAGATTCTTCTTCCTCAACTAACTACTCATGATGCCATAACTTGGGTGATGAATATACTACCAATGAAAACATTTTAAGACTTTGAGACCCTAATTCTAACAATTTAGGTCTTGATAAAAGACAAGGTAGTAAGGTTTCATCTATGGAAGACGAAAATAACGAAAAAATGTACATCTTTCTTGTGTTCTGCAATCTCCAGCGTTGGGAGTTAACTCTTTTGTCCATGTCCATCATGAAATACATCCAATTGATTCATTTACATCTATAAGCCAACGATACTTTTATGTATTGAATAATCTATTCGGTTATGTTGAAACATCTAATCAAATATGTGATTCCAACAATTGCCATCCAATTAAGAATGATCTTATTAATGGCTATCTAAGAATGATCTTATTAATGGCTATCTATATAAAATTGTTGCTCGAAACCTCGAGATTTGATCCGTCATGCATATGAAATTTTAGGGAGTTATCAAGAGTGTGAGTAACTTCAGCCTTTGCTCATGGTTATGTTAGATTTTTACGATCTTATAAATGTCATTGAATTAGGTCAAATGAGGTTTTCTTCACAAAATTATCTTCTGAGCACCGTATTAGTTAATGTAAGCTCATTTTTTTTTTTTTTTTAAATTTCAACATTTCCAGTATCAATATAGAGTCATTGATCATGTGAAAGAATATGGTCTCATTAATTCTTCTGCAAACAAACGACCTTTCATCTCTCTTGCGTTGAATTTACAGTTTGAATGCACATTTTCTAGAGATGTATGAGATTTCAGGGCTTGCTATTTTGATTATCAAGATAAAATTGTTCATCAACTGAAAGATTCCTTTCGTGTGCTCGATATGAGGAATAATGTGAGGGGATGCACGCCTTTGAGAGGTTTTCAGAGTTTTCACATTCATGTTGTGGCTTGGCTTGAGTAGACCTTTCTAGCAAGCTCTCTTATTAGGATAAAAAACTTTCTTCCTCTTTTCCATGTTATGAGGGTAAGAATTCTTGTTTTTTTACAATGAATTCTCTCGGGTAACAACGGACGCTCAAATCATTATGTGAAGTATAACTTGTGAGTTGATGGGGTTGATTTCTTAACCTGATCTGAGTGTGTAAAACATGGATATTGAATCTGATTTGATGCATGTGTCTTCGAAGGGAATTTTTTAATCTCCTTTTAGCCCTCTGTGTCTTGTATCTTGACTCGTTTGCTGAATTTTCTATACCATTTTTTTTTTTAAATTCTCTAGTCTCAGAGTTTCTTAGCCTAAATTGCAATCAAATATACGCTAAAGATATATTGTTTCTGGAAAATGGAACTAACGATTTCTACTGATTTCCAACCCTCAACAGATGAAGAGAAATATTTTACAATCCAAATTGTCCTCGAAATCTCTCTTGTTGGTTTCTCTTCATGTTTTAGGAATGAAGAAACGTGTGTGTTCAATCACAATCAATCTAATATTACACAGACATTTCATCCAGTCAATGGCTTTGTCAACAGTTATCTCATTCACAACGACGTTGCTGATACATTCCATCATACATGTCCACATACTCCTGTTGATCTAATCAACACTGAAATTTGATCATCTAGCATGCGATGACAACTCAAATCATCCATAGTCTCCATTTGGTTAGTTCATCTATATTTTTAAGATTGAAAGAATGTTATATCCTGCACCAATCGTATCTCAATATTGAAACATCTTATATTATGTGATTTAAAAGATATCTTATATTAAATAATTACCTTGGTATAACCACTAATGATATTATATGCACACATCTATTGATCTTATACTACTAAAATTTGATGATCCACCATTTGAAAATTCATAGATTTGTCAACACGGTGAAACACTTCAATTCTCATTGACATTATATCATGTACTAGCCTTCCTGACATAATCCGTAATGAAAATCTACTAAATAATAATAACGGGATGCCATAAGAAAAATATAGAGTTTATGTACTAAAATGAAAATGTAAAAGTAAAATAAAAATAAAGTGGTGATAACTTTAGTTAACATTATCTAATATGAAAATAAAAATGTATGCAATGCAAAACTACTTATAAATTTGTTGAATACACATCTTCGTAACATCATCGATGTGCACACATCCATATCACAAGACCACATGTAAAATGTTATATTCATTGCCATTCAACCTGTTAATCTTTGCAATTTGGGTACGACGGACACTGACAACTCAACATGACGTTCTTCTTGATCACGAAGACCCAGCAACAACAGCAAAGTTTCTATAGGCCAGACAGATGGTGATGGTACAGGCTGACGACGCCAGTCCAATTTAGTATATGGATCACCTCTCTAAAACTTAAAAATAAGTTGGAAGAACAATAATGTTTATATTATAAAGTAATTATTAAGACATGTCATGATTGAGTGCCCACCGAAAAAATAAAGAATAAAAATATCGCAAATCTGAAGGGAACATAAGAGTCTTTAAATGAAATCTACTAAATATTAATATCACGAGGACGCCAGAACTTTTAGACAGAATATATTTTATAATGGTTGGACAGAGTGAAATTCTGACGGCCACACGATTAGAAGTATTTAATTTCGAAGCGTTCACGGATTATTCAGGTTTCCTTTTCATAAGGTCTAAAAGCGTTCCCTGCACATAACCTAATTCGTAAAGCTATTCGGAGAAATTGCAGTGAAACTTATGGAAATTTTGGTCATATTTATAGAAAGTTTGGCAAAGATTTTCTTAAATCCAAGTCATAATTATTAAACTTCAAAATTTTAAGTGTCCTACAAATTTTAGATGGTTCTGAATCCATTTCTGTTTGGGATTTTTCTGGTAAAATCCCAAAAACAATAAAAATTTACACACAGAGACAATGCTCTGTTTTCTCACAGGGTCTTTTTAACACAGCCAAAACATACAAAAAAAATTCTGAACATAGAGGACAGAGTTTACAGACCAAGGATTTCTATTAAAAGAAAATGCAGTTACATATTATAAACTTCCTCTCTCGGAGAGGGATTCACCACTTGCATTTCACTTCTGAAAAATTACACATAATTTTTGTGCTGCTCCGTAACTCCAATTGCATATTCAGAGCATTACAAGCACACTGCTATGCCTTCCTTTGATTACATTAATTTACCAAAAAAAATACATTCATATATGACTACAGGAGAAAGTACTTACATCGCCATACTGCCGTAAAAGAAAGACAGTAAAAATTAAAATGGTCTTACTGGCTTTTACTAGTGCCCATACTCCCGCTCAGCCAAAATTAAAAACTTCACTTAAACTTACCAACCCACTGTTTACTGAGAAAACTTACGGTAATGTAACTTTTACTCCACGTTGAATTTATTTCCCAGTTCTTTACTTCAACCATTATACAATATGGTTTTGGAAATCCATTGGGTCCGAGCTTTATCACATGTCACACATATATGAAAAAGTGTGCACCCATGGTTTCCTCGATTGCGAAATCCTGATCACAATATGGCCCAATACCTCCGATATAACATATTTTAATATATGCATAAAAACATAAAAAAACATAAAACATGCCACTGCCAGAACTGAAATAACTTTAAACAGAATGTTGAATACCCATCGGTTCCGGGATATCGGGTCGCAACTTATCACATGGTAAAGGCTACCCATTTGGTTTCCCCGATTGCGAAATTACTATCGACCCGATAATTTACCAAAAGGAATTAATACCATCGTCGGGTCCGAGTTATCGGCGATTGCACACTTATAAAAAGTCATGCTTCACTTGAAACGCCGATAGCGATACGCCGATGCGATATCGGTGATCGCTCATCGCAAACAACAAAACAAACTTTATAACTCACTACTGCCATTTCGCCGATGCGATATCGGCGATCTCTTATTGCTGGAGTGTTCATCGCTGCTGCACTCCTTACCTGATGCGCAGTTGGAATTACTGTTTTCAACACTCCCCTTTAATTTCAACTGCTGGGCATTCAATCATACCCAAACATTTTCTCAAAAATTCAAAGTTTTTCTGATCCAGTGGCTTTGTCAAAATGTCTGCTACCTATTCTTGAGTCCTGCAATGTTCTAGGACAATTTCTCCATTGTTCACCAATTCTCTGATGTAGTGAAACCTTGTATCAATGTGTTTCGTTGTCTTGTGAAACACTGAATTCTTTGACAATGCAATAGCTGAGCTATTGTCACAAAAAATCACTGTTGCTTTTGCCTGCTCTTGGCCTAAGCTTCTCAATATCCTTCTCATCCAAACTGCCTGGCATGCTGCTACTGTAGCTGCCACATATTCAGCTTCTGCTGTAGACAATGCTACAATGGACTGATTCTTAGAAGCCCATGAAATGGTTCATGAACCCATGTGAAAGACATAACCAGAAGTGCTTTTCCGTTCATCTATACTTCCAACCCAATTGCTATATGTGTATCCAACTAAATCTGAATGTTCAGAGACATTATATAAGATGCCAAACCTTTTAGTACCTTTGACATACCTCAGAATTCTTTTTGTTGCTTGCCAATGTGCTTCCTTTGGCCTCTCCATGAATCTAGAAATTAAACTAACAGCAAACATTATATCTGGCCTAGTTGTTGTTAAATACGTGAGGCTGCCAACTATGCTCTTATATAAGCTAGGATCAAAATCCTTGTTGCTGTCCTCTTTGCTGAGTTTTAATCCCATTACTATGGGAGTGATCGCTGCCTTGCACTCTTGCATATTAAATCTGCCCAACACTTCATTTACACATCTCGCTTGAGAGATAAAAATTCATTTTTCATTTTGATCTACTTCTATGCCTAAGAAGTATCTCAAGAAACCCATGTCAGTCATTTCAAATTCATCTTTCATGATTGTTTTGAAATTTTTAATGAGGTAATCATCATTACCTGTGAAAATAACATCATCAACATATAACACCACAATTAAAATCTTACCATCCTTTTCTTTGATGTAGACGGTGGGTTCTCCCTCACATTTGTCAAACTCATTTTCGAGTAGATAGAAATCTATCCTATTGTACCATGCTCTTGGCGCTTGCTTCAGCCCATAAAGAGATTTCTTCAATCTGCATACTTTGTGTTCTTGGCCTTTCTTCTCATAGTGTAGAGGTTGTTCAATATAGACCTCCTCATTTAACACTCCATTTAGGAATACGGACTTCACGTCCATTTGGTAAACTTTCCACTTGTTTTGTGCTGCTATGGACAACACTGCTCTCACGGTTTCCATTCTTGCAACGGGTGTGAAAGTTTCCTCATAATCTCTCCCATACTGTTGCTTGTACCCTTTGACAACCAGCATTGCCTTATGTCTTTCTATCTTGCCTTCAGCATTGCACTTGGTCTTATAGACTCATTTAACTCCAATGACTTCTTTACCTTTTGGTAGCTTAACCAAATCCCATGTCTTGTTTCTCTCTATGGCATTCATTTCCTCATCCATAGCTTCTATCCATTTCTTATCTTTGATTGCATCTTCGAAATGAATAGGGTCATCAACATGACAATACAAGGTAAATAAGGAATTCATTCCTTCATCATAAATGTCACTCAAGTTTCTAAATTTATTACCTCTTTCATTCGGTGTGCAAGTGCTTGAAGATGCACTTGAATTTCCACTTTCTGGTGTGCGTGGAGAAGTACATTCATTTCTCCTCAAGAGTGTTGCTTGCTGTCCTGGTGTTGGCGCTGCTGTTTGGGGATGCACTTCAGCCACCTCTTCATCATCTTCATCATGAGAAAAACAGTTTTTAACATTCACTGTTTTCTCTATGCTTCCATCCCAAGCTTCCTCTTTAATGAACTGAATATCTCTGCTCACAAAAAACTTCTTGGTAGATGGGATATACAACCTATAAGCTTTGGATTCTTCACTGTATCCAATGAAAAGACATTTCTCCCCTTTTTTGTCCAACTTCCTCCTTAGCTAATCTGAAATGTGTGCATAAGCCACACATCCAAAAACTTTCATGTGGGTGACTCCTTGCTTTCTCCCACTCCACGCTTCTTCCGGCACTTTGTTCATCACAGCTTTTGTAGGACACCTGTTTAAAATATACGCTGCACAATTTACAGCTTCGGCCCAATAATCATTTGGCAAATGCTTTGCTTTCAACATGCTCCTCGCCATATCCATGATGGTCCTATTCTTCCTCTTAGCAACTCCATTTTGCTGTGGGGTGTACCTTGCTGTGAATTGCTTGTGAATTCCATTTTCTCTACAAAATCGTAGGAATTATTTGGAGATATACTCACCTCCTCTATATGTTCTCAAAACTTTGATATGCAGGCCACTTTGGTTTTCAACAACTGCTTTGAAATTTCAGAATTTTTCAAACACTTCACTTTTCTTTTTCAAGAAATAAACCCAAGATTTTCTTGTAAAATCATCAATAAAAGTTAGAAAATATTGGCTGCCTGCTAGTGATGGAGTTTGCCTTGGTCCACATACATCTGAGTGGACAATTTCTAAGGGTTCTTTTGCCCTTATGCTTTTCCCTGATGGAAAACTTTCTCTGTGTTGTTTTCCCAAAATGCAACCTTCACAAAGGCTGTCCGGTTTCTCTATCAATGGTAATCCTCTTACCATCCCTTTTCTGCTCGACAAGTTAAGACCTCCAAAGTTGAGATATCCAAATCTCAAGTGCCACAACCAATTTTCATCTTTTGGCACACTTTGGAAAGCCTCTTGGGTAACTGCTGCAATTACCTCTTTGTTCTTCAAATCTGCCCTTATTCTGAGAGGGAACATCATGTTCCTTGTCATCTTCACTTCAACAATGCATCTTTTGCTGGGTGGTATATCCATGATGGTGCATACATCATTCTTAAAGAAAACATTGTACCCCTTATGGACAAGTTGTCCAATACTCAACAGGTTACATCTCATTCCAGGGACATAGTAGAAATATGCTATGGTTTTCCTTTCACCCTTCTTTGTAAATATTTTTATTTCTCCTTTTCCCATAACAGAGATTTTACTATCAGTTCCAAGTGTGACTTGTGACTTCACACTTTGATCTAAAGCAGAAAACAAAGCTAAGTTTCCTGTCATATGGTTGCTACAACCTGAGTCTAGAAACCATATATCTTCACTATTCGTTTCATCCATGTTACAAGCTAATAAAACATTATTTTGGCTGATATTTTCTGTAGTGATATTTGCACTAGAACTACTACTCATATCATGCTGCTTTTTCCTACACTCATTTGCATAATGCCCATATTTTTTACAATAATAACATTGGACATTGGATTTTTCATACCTCTGTCCTTG
>APFE030961585.1:0-61860 GCA_000404065.3 Pinus taeda
TATGTTTCTCATTTTTCTTTTAACTTGTAGATGTTTGGTGGACAAGCTATGGTGCCAGAGTACCCCATCTCCAAAAGCTTGCCATTCGAGTGCTCAGCCAAACATGCAGTTCCTCTGGGTGTGAGCGCACTGGAGTGTATTTGACAAAATACACTCCAAAAAGCGCAACCGGTAAAAACTAAAAAGATTTCAAATTAAATTTTTTGAATTCGTTTGATTAATTTTAATATTTAAATTTTCTAAGTACTAATTTACAATCTATGACCCTAATCCAGATTGGAGTCCCAACACCTCAATGACATGGTCTACGTCTACTACAATCTTCGATTGTGGGTGAGACAGCTTCAGAAACCTACTGATGTGGAAGCCATCTCATTGGACAATATTGATACCACCGCTGCATGGAGAGTCGAGACTGAGAGGCCGATCTTGGACACGATCCCGGATTGGTTAGGTGTGGATCTAGAGGATGTAGCAGTTGCAGAGGAGGGAGAGCCAGAGATAGAGGAGGAGGAGGCGGAGCAACATCACGGTCAGGAGGCAGCAGCAGAGCTGGATGAGGATGTTGAGGAGGAGGTGACACCATCTAGGGTGGGCAGCAGCAGCGGCAGTGTAGCACAGAGGCCACCTCCTCCATCGGCTTCTAGAGGACAATTGAGTCCATTTCATTTTGTATCCCCAGGGGTAGGGTCTTCTTCCTCTACAGGAAAAGGCAAAGCCATTCCCTATTCCTGTAAAAGGGGAAGAGGATCTCAGTGACTGATTAGTGATTACTTGATGAATTTTAGATGACTCATGATGTACATTTATTATATTTTTTGTTGATATTTTGACTCTTGAGAGTTGAGACTCAGACAAGACTCAAGATTCAGGAGTTGATCACTATTTTGATATGTGATGTAGCACTAGACTTCATATACATATTATATATTAGCTTTCTTTACATGTTTATGTGGAAATGCATTTATTTGATGTTGTGGATACTCTAGATGTTAAAAAAAAAATTTAAAAATGAATAATTTTGTGTTTTCTTAATTTTGCCGACTTTTTGCCGACTTTTTCGAAAAACTCCCGACTTTGCCGACTTTTTGCCGACTTTTTCGAAAAACTCCCGACTTTGCCGACTTTTTCAATTTTTGGACCCTTGCTGAATTAATCCCGACTTCGACTTTTTCCACATTGGCTCCAACTCGTATGCTACCTCCCCAACTCTCCTAGTGACTCTGTACGACCCATAGAAGCAAGGCTTGAGCTTCTCGACCCCCTTCTGTTCGAGTGTCGACTATCTGTATGACCAAATCTCCAACCTCAAAATGCCTCTCTACTTGGCCCATATCTGCATAGAGCTTCTGTTGGTTCTGCACAGTCTGTAGGTTATCTTTGAGAGCCCGCAAGATGTCTTGGCTCTCCTGTATCCAATTGTTGGCCCTAGGGGCCTTGCTGTCTCCAAACATCACATCAGCAAAAGACAATGCCTCATAGTCATACAAAGCTTTGAATGGGGGCATACCTATGGACATGTGGTATGTTGTGTTGTAGTAGTACTCGTCCAAATCCAACCACCGTATCCATGCACGCTAATGGCCAATCACATAGTTGTGTAGGTAGCCCTCTAGCCATTTGTTGAATATCTCCATTTGGCCATTAGTCTAGGGGTGATAACTAGTACTCGAGTAATAACTGGTACTCGAGTGAGCTCTGTGCCACTAGTTGAAACAACTCCTGCCAAAATCCCCCCATGAACCTATTGTCTCGATCGATGATAATGGTCTTCGGGAGACCATGAAGCCGAAATACCTCCCTGAAAAACAATTCGACCACCTGTGAGGCCAAAGACTGAGCTGAGATAACAAAAATGTGGGCAAACTTTGTCAATCGGTCTACCACCACATATATGTTGTCCCTGCCCTGAACTGTGGGCAACCCGATAATAAAATCCATCGACACACTCTCCCATTTCCCCTCTGGGATAAGAAGATGTTGTAGCAACCCACCAGGGTGTGTCTTCTCACCCTTGTTCGTTTGGCATGTGTCATACTCTCGGACATGCCTCAGAGCATCATCCTTAAGGCCTCTCCATGCAAAATGATCCCTGATGGCACTGTATTTCTTGGTAAACCCCTGATGCCCTACTAATGGTGAGTCATGGGCAACCTGCATGATTTTCTCCCTCAACTAGGAACTAGGCACTAAATAAATTCAGTCTCAGAAGTAAATCACCTCGTTCATCACCCTGTACTGATCATCTACCACTACACCATCAAGGACCTCACATGCAAATCGGTCCTTGGAATACTCCACCAATAACTACGCCCTCCAATTTGGTGCAATGCTCATTAGTGAAATGGTCGCTGACCTCCTGGACAATGCATCAGCTACCATGTTGTGCTTTGCTCACCCACTTTTGTTGCCTTTCGTGCAACTGCTTCTGCTCCAACAAAAAACTGAGACTGTTGTGATCTATCTTGACCCGAAACCTGTTTCCCACCAAGTACTACCTGAACTTGGCTAGCGCATGCATGATGGCTAGCATCTCTTTGTCATAAATGGCGTACAACCTCCCATGGGGTAGTAGCTTCCGACTCTCGAAAGTTATTGGGTGTCCCCCCTGCATCAAAATTGCTCCTACACCCTCCCTTGATGCATCACACTCAAGTAGAAAGGGTTGTGCGAAATCTTGGAGTGTCGACACCGGTAGCTGCTCATGACCTGTTTGAGGCACTCAAAAGCCTCCTACGCCCCATTTGTCCATTCAAACGCCCCCTTCTTCATCAGATTGGTGAGGGGAGCTGCTAACTAAGAGAAGCCCTTCACAAACTTCCTATAGTAGGTACAGATACCCACAAAACCCCTCAACTTCGTCACATTCTAGGGCTCTAGCTAATCCCGGATGGCCCTGTTCTTCTCCTCATGGACTCTCACACTGTCCTCTCCAATAATGTGCCCTAGATAGAGCATCTCTATCAAACCAAACTAACACTTGGACAACTTAGCATAAAATTGTTGCTCCTCCAAAATATGCAACACTGTCTCCAAATACTGCAAGTGTTCCTTCTAGGTCCGGCTATAGATCAAAATATCATTGAAGAACACCAGCACGAACTTCCGCAACTACCCACGAAACACATGGTTCATGCAGGATTGGAAGGTGGCAGTGTTGATTTGGGGTAGCATCGGATGTGCTTTAGCCATGAAACTTGGTGGAGAGGTTGGGGCACATGAGATCTCCAATACCCATAAAGGATTTGGGTAGATTCTAAATAGATTAGGAGATATTAAAATAATTAATATTTTTAATGGAGTGCCTAAGTCTAAACTTAGGGAAAATAAAATATTAATGTGTATTAATATGAATCTGAGTTAGAATGGTCCAAAAGACATGTATCAAGCAAGATCTAATCTTAGCCATTGATTAGGGACTTAATCTCAGCCATTGAGATGTCAACAGAAAAAGTATATGAGGAGACTTGAGGGGCACTTGGAGAACACACTGAGGGGATCCAGTCAGTTCAATTTCTGGAGCAGGGTTTGCTGAGAAATTGAACCAGTGATTTGGAGAGCAATCAGGAGGCAACAAGTACGGAACAAAGAGACGGGAGATCAACGCAAAAGAGGCAAAAACAAAACCAGAGGAAGCCACATAGAGCCAACATAGATTGCGCAGAGAAAGAAAAGTCTTGCATCATCCACGTAGAGGCTGCAGAAGTGACGCAAAAGCCTAGAGAGGTTGCGCAAAGCCTCAATAGGCTGACGTAGAGGGTTTCAGGCTATAGCAGAGGTCAGTAGAGCCCATGCTGGGTTTAGGAAAGTGTTGGAAGTTTGTCTATCTATGGGTAAGCCAGTTTGGCACCCTATTGTATAAGAAAATTGTTAAATAATAAAATCCTCCCTTGTTGCACCGGTTTTCCCACATTGGGTTTTTCCGAGGACATTAGTCCAAAATAATTGTCAATTGTGCATATTTTTGTTTCTGCATTATGATGTGATATCTGCAGTAGTATTTATTTTAATGTTTGTTGAAGTAATTTCAAGAATAACTTATGATGAAATAAGTAGGAAATGTAAAACAGTTGCTGCATTGATAGAATTTTCACATGGTATCAGAGGAAGTAATCAGAGACAAAAAGGGGAAATCAGTTATGGGTCGAGACCACGATGCAGAGGGATCCACCTCAGGGGACTCACGCAGATTTTTAGAAGATTGCACAAGAGAGAGAGATTTCGATTTCTCTATGTTGGCTTCCAGGTTAGAAGAAGAAGTGGCGTGCATGACTAGTGTTGCATCATCAAAATTATGGTATATAGACAGTGGAGCCTCGTGACATATGACGGGAATCAAGGAGTGTTTCTTAGAATATCGAAAAGAGAAGATGAACTTTCAAATCACCATGGGGAACAAGGCAAAGTGTACTCCAGTAGGAAAGGGTACCATAGTTTTTCAAACAGAATTGAGAGAGCAGTTCCATGCCACAAATGTGTTGCATGTGCCATGATTGGGGATGAACATACTTTTCGTGTCACAACTACAAGGAAGGGGCTATGACATCTACTTCATCAAGGAAAAGGTATAAGTCAAACACCCAAGCTAGAAAAGGAAGTGCAAATTGGGATCAAAAGTAATCAGTTGTACAAATTACAACTAGAATCTCCAATGGCACTAATAGGCAGTCATGGGGACAAAGACTTGAACGAACTATGGCACAGAAGGATGGGTCACTTGCACCATGGAGCTTTGAGAATTCTCAGGAGCACTAGAGCACTATAACAAGAGTTTAGGATCTAAGTACGGAATGAGATGATGTATGCAGGGGATGTGCTCTAGGAAAGTATGCCAAGGCGGCATTTCCTAGGAGCAACCATAGGGCCAAGAGTGTACTAGGATTGATACATTCAGATATTTGCAGACCTATGTCCATCAAAGCTTTCAGTGGTGCTGAGTATTTCCTTAACTTCATTGATGACCACTCGAGGAAAACTTGGATCTATTTTATGAAAACCAAGGATGAGGTTTCCTGTCGATTCAAGGAGTTCAAGGCTCTAGTGGAGAATCTGACAGGTAAGAAAATCAAAGTTTTTCCCTAAAATAATGGTGGAGAATATGTCGATAAGAACTTCACTAATTATTGCACTAAGAAGGGAATCAGAAGAGAGTGGACAACTCCCTACAATCTGAAGCAGAATGGGGTGGCAAGAAGGAAAAAAAAGGACTATTGTAGAAGCAGCTAGGGCCATGTTGTATAATTAGGATATGCCAAAATTCCTGTGGGCAGAAGCATGCAACACAACTATCTACGTTCAGAACAGGATTCCTCATTGGGCATTGGGCAAGATTACTCCAAAGAAAGTCTTCACTGGGAAGACACCTGAAGTCACTCATTTCAGGATATTTGGGAGTTTGGCATATTGTCACATACCCAAAGCAAAGAGGAAGAAGTTGGATTAGAGTGCAGAAAAGGTATATCTGGCAGGATACAGCGAGAACGCTAAGGCATGCAGGATCTATCTTCCAGGGAGCAAGAAGGTAGTAGTACGACGAGATGTAAAGTTCATGGAGGATAGAGCTTTCAGAAGATCTCGCAAAATGCCTTCCAAGGAGCAGTCGAAAGAGGATCCGTTGGTCATGTCTCTTCAACCAACGGAAGTGAAGAATCCTTCTTCAGATCAGGAAGATTCTCAGGACGAGGAAGCGGAGCAAACAGAAGCACCTATTGGCAGAGGAAGAACTAGCAGGGAGCTTCGTCAGATTCTGCGTGATGTAGAGAACTTCATCGGAGAGCCAAGGAATAGTAAATGGGAGCGAAAACAGCCAGACAGGTATCAGGGTTTAGTAGCTCAAGACGGAGAGACTGTTAGCTTCAAGGAGGTAGCTTAGCATCAGGTCTGGCTAGATGCAATGGTGGACGAGTATAACTCCATAATGGTAAACGATGTCTGGGAGGTGGTGTCAAGGCCTCAAGACAGAGCTGTGGTAGGTTCAAGATGGATCTATAAGATCAAATATGCTATGGACGGTAGTATTGAAAAATACAAGGGCAGGTTTGTGGCTAAGGGGTATGCTCAAAAGGAAGGGATTGACTATTAGGACCGTGATATCTCTTGCAGCCCAGATGGGATGGAAGATCCATCAGATGGATGTCAAGACAACATTTCTGAACGGAGTAATAGAAGAAGAATTATACATTGAACAACTAGAGGGCTTTGAAACTCACAAGAAGAAGTCTCGTGTATGTAGACTAAAGAAAGCCTTCTATGGGCTGAAGCAGGCACCAAGAGTGTGGTATGGTCGAATAGATGCCTACTTGCAAAAGATGGGGTTTGTCAAGAGTGACGCGGATCCGAATCTCTACTATCTGGTCGTAGAGAGCAAGCCACTTATCTTAGTATTATATGTGGATGATCTCTTCCTGACAAGATCATCCAGGCTCATTGAAGACTGCAAGAAGAATCTAACCACAGAGTTTGATATGAAGGATCTGGGACGCATGCATTATTTTCTAGGGTTGGAAGTTTGGCAGCAAAAAGGAGAAATCTTCCTTGGGCAAGGAAGGTGAAGCAAACAAAGTTTCTTCTACAAATTAATTACGCCAGAAAACTTGGAATATCAAGATATCCATGAGGATACAAATAATATATATTAAATGTGTGAATCAGAATATGAATGATTTACAAATGAGAACGAAAGGCTTGCTTATATACCAAGCAAGTGTCTCTTCATGAAGAGTCATGTTCTATTAGACATGCCTCTTCAACCTAATTACTAGCTTAACTAACTATTATTTATGATTATTATCTTTTACATTATATTTATATTATTAATATGTTTTATTCGTTACATTGCCTCCTTCCTCAAAAAGCTTTGTCCTCAAAGCTTGTCGATGAAAAAAGACTTGATCTCTTTTTCAGTTTCAAAAGTCTTTCTGTCTCGGAATAGTCATCCTCATTGATACAAGTTGATATGATCCTCTTAGTGACAAACAAAATTGTCGCATCGAGAAGGGATCAAAACATCCTAGATTAATCTTTTGTATAGTACTCTGATCATTGGAATTTTGTAACGACTTGTTAGCATAAGACTAGATTGAGATTACATCACTATTATCCGGAACATCAGTTTGTTGTTTCGGTTCTGACTAGTTCAAATATGTAGCATGGTTGATTCCTCTATTCTCATGATTCGAATGCCGATATGGAATTTTTTTGGTTTGATTTCTCCTTACTGGGCATGTGCCAATTTTTATATTTTCTTCTGGCAAAGATGTTGTTGAGATGGTTATGGAACATTCACTTGGGATGTTCATTGTCTGAACTGCAACATCTACATGTGTCGTTTCTTCAACTGACTTGTCTTCTTGAGTTGTCATATTCACTGGATCGGTATTTGTTGTTTTGTCATCAACTTGAATTCCTACATTTGATACTTCTTTCTCGATAAATTGTTGTACCTTATTTTCTAATGACTTCTTATCCTTCTTAAGTTTCTTAATTTGCGTCAATAATTTTTCACTATGGTTTTTAAGTTGAAAAACTTCTTCATTTTTGTCAATAGTGATTTGGTCAATTTCATTTTGCATATTTTGTAATACTTTTTTACCTTCTTAAGAAATTAATTTTGAAATATTCGATATATCTTCTGGCGTTACTGAATTAAGTTTCAGTGTAACATCTTGGAGTGTTATTTTCTTTTTCTTAGTATTTGGAATAAAGGAACCTAGAGTTTTCATCCATGGTGATCTCAAAACAATGTCACTATCGTTAAAACATAAGGTTTTCACAGTGAATTGTGAGGTAAAAGGATAATCTTCAATATTTATGTGTAAATTGCTTATATCGTATTGTTTGCCAAAAATATTTGTTTAAACTATATTTGATTCAAGAATCACCAATTGATTAGCACATTTAGGACTAACATAATTACTTCTTTCATTAGGACTGATAGAGATTATGATGTCTCTTCCTGCGAGTGATCCTTTGATTTTAAATAGTGTGCAAACACATGTACTATGGATTTCAGGAAACCTTTCATTACTAGTCTCCATTTTTGCCTTGATGTTTTTACGTAAACAATATGTCAACTAGAGCTATTTTTATTATAAAATATCACCTATTTCTTCTATATATATTTTTCAAATATTCTCCTTTAATGTGGATTGTGTTGACCGTTGCGTGTCAATTACCCATAGCAGTACACCCCCTTTTTTCGCAAAAAGGGGCAGCGCTTGATCGAGATGTTCGTGCCATTCAGCAGTCATCGTCATTCTCCTGATCTTATTAAAGTTGTAAACCCAGTCTGGCATTTTGATGTAAATAATCTTAGCAGAGCTGAGTCATGTATGTAAATTGCCTAAGGTGGACCTAATTTTCTAGTGATAACCTTCATTCCGGAAGGTTTTTCGTCTCACCGATCCATGATCGGCAGAGTTTTCCGTCAACCTGACCCCAAAGCCGGAATGAATTTTATCATTAGAGTCTTAGGAGAATCCTAGTGTGTTAATCTGCTAGATTATGTTTGGTCGCAGAACTGGGTGTTCTATGAAGGTCTATCAAAGGGCTTTTCCCCCTTGGAGATGTAAAGTTTGTAAAAGTCATGATGTAAAGAGTCTTGAGGGTTGAAAATGTTAATCCCCTCATGCGTCTTAAGTCCTAGGTCCTAGGGAAATTTCTCCAAAGGCTATGTTTGATGATCCATAAAAAATTAAAGATAAAAATAATAAAAAAATAAATATAAAATAATAAAAATAAAAAAAATATAAAATCAAAATATAAAAAATAAAAAAAAATAAATAAAATAATAATATTTTGAATTTTTTAATTCGACGGATGAGATTAAGAGATGTCTTGATCCTTATCGACAATCGAGATCGTTTTGTCATGGATCACTCAAACTAGCCGTTGGGATTTTTTCCTTTAAATAGGGTGCTAGGGGTCATTTGAGATGAGAAGATATTGGATCTGAGTTTTGGCTGAAGAAGCTCTCTTGTAAATATTTTATGGTGCTAATAAGGAAGACTTTGGGGTCAAAAGCTTGCTGGTGTTACTCTCTTAAAGTGTTGTGAGCCATTTCATTTCTACATATTTTATTTTTCAGCCATTAATAACAGCTTAATGAAGAGTATTGTTGAGCATAGGTATCTTGTTCACATGCTAGGGTTTGAGTAGTATTAAGGTTTATGATGTAATGGCAGGTATCTCCATTGTTTTTGAGATCTAGTGCTGCTTTTTCTCTCTTATTTGACGGTTGAAGTGAGTTGTGCAGGAAACCCTTGAGGATCAGTGGGCGTTAGGGGAAGTTCTCGGCTGAACCAGCCAACTCCCACATGCATCTTTTTGCAGAGCCCAGCTAGTTTTGATCCTGGGTTAATCATTCATTTTATTTTATTATTTGCATGAGAGACTTCTAACGCATTTCATTAGCAATCTGAAACTTTCTGAAAATATATTTGAGGATAACTGATAAATCTGGCTACTAAAGAGCCTTAAGATCTGTAAATAAATGTAAATTTTTTTCAGTTGGTTTTTAGGGTTTTATTTTCAATCTTGCATATTTTTTCCTGGGTTTTCATTTTTCTTTTGCAGATTGCAGGTACAGGGTTTTGATAAGCAGTTTCAGGGTTTTTCCCTCTTCACCATCATCTTCCTGCCATCAATCTCTTGTCAAAGCTGTGGGAAAACATCCTGTTGCTATCATACTTGTTGTTTCAGACGCATCTTCTTCAGCAACAGTTTATATTCAACATTCAATACACCTGCAAACTGAGCCACCAATCGAGCCAGCAAAAGTCGCCATCGAACAACGTTTCACCTGCAAAAGCAAACGATTTTAGTCTAGCTGTTGTGGACTTGCACGCAGCTCCCTTTTTTTTGCTCCGGTTGCAGTCATTTACCACCGTTTCAAATCACACGCTGTCGATACACACGAGCTGGGGAGTTTATACCACTTCACGCATACGCAGAATCGTGCTGCCTGTGTTTTGCTCTTCATCTGCACACAACAAAGGGCAAACGACAGTCTCGGTGATTCCACACGGGCCAGGTAAGTGCGTGTTTTTCTTTGTCCTGCGTGGGTGTTCTTTGGCCGCCGTCCAGCATTTAGACCCGTTCAGGTGCGTGCGTAACCCTCATGTTTGCTGCCGTCGAGTACCAACCTGCAAAACAATAACGCAAAGCATTTTCATTTGTCTGCTTGGAGCATTACGCGTAGAAGATCCGGTCAGGTTGTATGCGTAGTTTAGTGTTAGCGTAGGTTCAGTCTCAGCTTAAAATTGATTTTTTGGTTACGTTTTAGTTTTGGTTCATACGTATGCGATATTTTTTTTATTTTTTTTAATTAGTTTTGCTTTGTTACGTTTTTATAATATGTGTTATGTATAATGTTTAGATTTAATATTTATGTTTTTTTTAAATAAAATCAAAAGGTTTATAAAAAAATTCTTTAGGGTTTTTTAATTAGGGTTTTTAGATTTAGATTTTAATTTTCTTTTTTTTAGTTTTTATTTAGATTTAAATTAAATTTTAGGTTTTGTTTTTTTTACAAAAAAAAAAAAAAAATATAATATATATATATATATATATAAAATAAAAAAGGACAATAATTTTTTTTTTTTAGGTTTTAGATTAAATTTTAATTTTTGTTCTAGTTTTAGATTTTTTTAGTTAATTTTTTGTCTGAAAAGCCATAAAAAATTTATCGTGGAAAGATTTTGCCAGTTAAAGTCTTAGCCTGGGTATCTCATCACGTTCTATTTTTCTTGCGGAGGCTAAAATTTTGGGATAAATGTTTATCTGGCATGCTTGAATATAATATCTGGTTAATGTGCATGATTATATCTTTCGAAGTTTATTTTTTAGATTGCCAGATCATCGTTAAAAATATGGTGAGTTCACTGGATATTTTGTATTTTTATGATTGCTGTGAACTGTTTACATCTCTGCAACATATAGTAAATAATCGCTTAAACGTCAAACCCATAAGGCACTGGTCTCTTAACTCAACAAATCTATTAAGTTCTTTCGTCCTTTCGTGTCTCCCAAACCAACTGATTCACAGTTGGTTTTCCACTTTCCTACAGGGTCTATCCCCCTTAGCTGCGGGAGACAGGCTTAAACGGAGGGATCGGGGATCAGAGTGACAGCCTCCGGTCTGAGTGTTGTCATGACAATCTGTGCGGCAACAGATTGTTAAAACTTGAATACCCTTTTATTAAAAAAATACCCCTTTATATTGTTGCCCTCTATATATGTATGTATTTCTTTATATTAAGACCCCTTTTCAAAATAACTTTATTATCTTATAATAATAATAGTTTCACTTCTTTTTTTAAATAGTAAATTGGTCACTTTTTTTAATTACTTCCTTGATAACTTTTAATGTCACCCCACTTAATATAAAAGTCACACTTAATATAAACTTTTATGATGTCACCACACTTAATAAATATAAAGGTCGCGTCTTTTCATATGACACGGTCACGATGTTCACAATACTTTTTAAGTAAAAAGTAATATTTACCTTTCACGTACGAGCTTTTGTATCCCTATTTTTTCTTAACTTTTAAAATACCATGGGTTGTTTTTAAAACCTCCTGAAAAAAGTAATATTTACCTTTCACGTAAGAGCTTTTGTATCCTTGTTTTTCTTTAACTTTGAAATACCATGGGTTGTTTTTAAAACCACAGGCTTTTCCACGTAAAAAGTTTTAAATATACTTGGTATGAGATTTTGTATCCGTTTTGTTTTTCTTTTACTTTTTTTTTTCTTCTTCTTCTTTTTATTTTATTACTTTTTTGTTTTTGGTTAATTTTTTTTTTATGGCTTTGGCCTAGAAAAGCGGAGAAAAGAAGGAACTCCCAAATCCTGAGCAAAATGCTTCAATTATACGGCAGCAAGGTTGACGAAATTCGATGGCCAAGGACCTGGATTGGAGAAAGAGCTCTGTGCACCGGTTAAGCAACCTAGAGGACCAAACTGCTCTGATACCAAATAAAGCGAACAAAGTTCCTTCTACAAATTAATTACTCCAAAAAACTTGGAATATCAAGATATCCATGAGGATACAAATAATATATATTAAATGTGTGAATAAGAATACGAACGATTTACAAATGAGAACGAGAGGCTTGCTTATATATCCAGCAAGTGTCTTTTCATGAAGAGTCATGTCCTATTAGACATGCCTCTTCAACCTAATTACTAGCTTAACTAACTATTATTTATGATTATTATCTTTTACATTATATTTATATTATTTATATGTTTTATTCGTTACAGAAGTTATGTTACAGAAATTTTGAAAAGGTTTGGGATGGGAGACTGTAGACCTATGGCTATGCCAATGATCACCAACTGGAAGAAGATTGATGCATCAGAGACAAGGATGTTGATCCCACCCTATACCGACAGCTCATAGGATCCCTGATGTATCTAGTCAATACTAGGCCAAATATTTTCTACGTTGTCAACACCCTTAGCCAGTTCATGGTGGAACCAAAGAGGGCTCACTGGGAAATAGCCAAGCATGTTCTCAGGTATTTACAAGGAACGGATGATTATGGGCTCTTGTACAAAAAGTGGAAGGATATCAGATTGAGTGGATTTACTGATGCAAATTGGGAAGGAAGTTCAGTGGATCTGAAAAGTACCTCTAGGTACTGTTTCAACATTGAATCAAGAATAACCTCCTGGTGCACTAGAAAACAAAAATATGTGGCTCTGAGCTCGTCTGAGGCAGAATATATGGCAACAAGCACAGCTTTGTGTGAGACCATATGGCTTAGAAAACTATTGGTAAACCTATTTAGAAGAAATATGGAGGCGACCAGGATCATGTGTGATAATCAGAGTGTAGTATACCTAGGGGGGATAGTATGGGGTACAGAGGAGGTACCCAAGGGAATAATGTAATAATGGGATGAGCCATAGTAATAAATAAAATGGTTAACCTGTATCATGTAAAGGACCACAAGTAGTTAGCAATAATGTAATAAGCTCATTGTATTAAATAGATGGTATTGAAGGAACCATGGTAATGACCCATGGTATTGTATGTATGAGGCCTATATAGAGGCTAGAGACTCCCCATTGAGAGAGGTCAAGGAATATTGTATGAACAAGCATATGGCTTGTGGAGTGTTCTCCTTTAAGGAGTGAATGTATGGTGTTGTCTTACCTTAAAGGTTTGATCAATAAAGAGAAGCATTTATCTATATTCAGATCTTGTTATTTCTTAGGTATATTTGTATTTTCATATAGTTGCTAGTCAGATCCATAACAAGTGGCATCAGAGCACTTTCTTGGGCAAAGCAGATAATTTTTTTATTATTTTTGCAAGAACTTTTTGCGGCAGCGAATTTGCAGATCAGATCCGTACGCAACATTTGCAGAATCTAATTGCAGATCTGGGTTCTTTGCGAAAAATATCCAATTCCAAAACAAAACAGTGGAATCAGAGTCCAGATGAGGGAGATATTGTTGATTTAAAATCAACTCTTTTTTTAGAAATTTTTGTGACGGCGGGAGAGTTGCAACGCAAATCTGAAATTCTAGTGCCTAGATCAGAATTTCTATCACATGGGAAGATGCAGAATGGTTGTTCCATTTCTGAAAACAGGTCATAATAGGCAGTCTGAGCCATATTGACGGAATTGTGGCCATTTCAAAATTTCGCCAAGTAAGCGATTTGTTTTCAAAACCCTCTTCATGGCAGTTCTATATTTTACCGAAAAAGATAATGATGCTACTATTGAAGAATTCATAGAAAAACAAAATTCATTATGGGCAAAACATTGGAAATTTTTCATAGTGACTAATATGGAAGATGAGGTTGCTAAATGGTTTAGATTAGTTGCAAGCAAGAAGTTGTACAACCTTTCTGAGGAAGAATTTGAAAGAGTCTTTTTAGACAAATGGTCTCATGTTAGAAAACAGGAGAATGAGACATGTAAGGGGTTATTTTCTACTGGTATCTCCTTATTGCAGGTTCCTGGATGTATTCAGAAGGAGAAGATCATTGTCTATAAATCCTAGCTGCAAGCATAATGCTATCAATGTTAATTTGGCAAAAAAATTGCAGGTTCCAACAAAACACATTGAAAACACACAGGTTGATAATGAGGATGTTCAAGTTTATCAAAATTTGAAGCTTTCTATGGATAAGTATGTGTTGCATTGTGATTTTTATACTTCAGATATGGATAACATGGATATTGTTTTGGGATACCCTTGGATGGAATCTGCGGGTACTATCAATATTAATGTGCAGACGAAATTCCTGAAGTTCTGGTATAAAAAGAAAAGAATTACATTACAGAATATTTCCATCAATAAACAGGTAGAGTCCACGAAGGCTGAAGAAGAAGATGTTCTAGGGACTGACACATCAGATGATAAGCCCTTGATAGTCGACAACCAAACACAAACATCAAACCAGGTAACAGAAAAACAAGTAGAGCCCAAAGATACTGAAGCAGAAAATATTATAGGTAAGGATACATCAGACGAGGAATTAGTGGTTGAAGTAATATTGGAAGATAAGCAACAACAACAGACGCCACAACATGTACCAGATACCACTAAGGCTCCATTAGGTGGTGAATTAAAAAAAGATACATAGTTTGTTAAAAATTCAGCATATCACCACCCACATCACCCCGCAAGAAAACAACCTACAAGATGGCAACGAATCAACAACAAGGACAATAACCCTCGCATGACAAATAGTGAGGGGCGACGATCCACCCACAACACATCAACACAAAAGAGCCGCCAGGGTCAACTTCCATCTCAAGCGAGCGAGGCACCAGCTAGATCGAGGGTTCACGTTTCTCTGGGATGGCTAGATGCACGTGCACGGTACCAGTGGACTACTCTTTTGAGTAGATCTTATTATTTATGTTCTTCTTATGTTTCGGGGACGAAACATGTTTAAGGGGGGTGGAATGTAGTATACCTAGGGGAGATAGTATGGGGTACAAAGGGAGACACCCAAGGGAATAATGTAATAATGGGATGGACCATAATAATAAATAAAGTGGTTAACCCGTATCATGTAAAGGACCACAAGTAGTTAGCAATAATGTAATAAGCCCATTGTATTAAATAGATGGTATTGAAAGAACCATGGTAATGACCCATGGTATTGTATGTATGAGGCTTATATAGAGGCTAGAGACTCCCCATTGAGAGAGGTCAAGGAATATTGTATGGACAAGCATATGGCTTGTAGAGTGTTATCCTTCCTTAAGGAGTGAATGTATGGTGTTGCCCTACCTTAAGGGTTTGATCAATAACGAAAAGCATTTATCTATATTCAAATCTTGTTATTTCTTGGGTATATTTGTATATTCATATAGTTGTTGGTCAGATCCACAATACAGATTTGCATCAAACTCTCTGAGAATCCAGTATTTCATGATAGGTCAAAGCATATTGATATCCATTGTCACTTTGTCAGAGATTGTGTCCAACGTGGAGTTGTACAGTTGAGCTACAGTCCTACAGATGAACAAGTGGTAGATATCCTCACTAAAGCTCTTGGAAAGTCAAAATTTGGCTACTTCAAGGAAAAGATGGGGATGGTAAAGAACCCCTTTCAGAAGTAGTGTGTTAGCAACACAAATGAAGAGGGAGTTGCAGTGCAGATGCAGTGTTGGGAGAAAGGACCAACAACAGCACAGATGCAGAGGGAGTTGCACTGCAGATGCAACGTTGGGAGAAAGGACCAACAGCAGCACAGATGCAGAGGAAGATGCTGCGCGGATGCAGTGCTGGGAGAAAGGACTAGTAACAGCACGGATGCTGAGGGAGTTGTCGCACAGATGCAACAATGACAGTGGTAGAACCATGGACACCAATACAAGATGCAGTAGTGCAGAGGATGTTGGGCAAGGAGATCTAGCATCAGCATAAGTACCGAGTATAATCCTCGCTAAGAGGGAGTGTTGATTTGGGGTAGCATCAGATGTGCTCTAGCCACGAAATTTGGTGGAGAGGTTGGGGCACATGAGATCTCCAATACCCAGAAAGGGTTTGGGCAAATTTTAAACAGATCAGGAGATATTAAAATAATTAATATTTTTAATGGAGTCCCTAAGTCTAAACTTAGGGAAAATAAAATATTAATGTGTATTAATATGAATCTGTGTTAGAATGGTCCAAACGACATAGATCAAACCAGATCTAATCTTAGCCATTGATTAGGGACTTAATCTCGGCCGTTGAGATGTCAACAGAAAAAAGTATAATAGGAGGCTTGAGGGGCACTTGGAGAACACACTGAGGGAGACCAGTCAGTTCAATTTCTGGAGCGGGGTTTGCTAAGAAATTGAACCAGTGGTCTGGAGAGCAGTGAGGAGGCAACAAGTATGGAACAAAGCGACAGGAGATCAGCATAGAAGAGGCAGACGCAAAACCAGAGAGCCACGCAGAGATAGCAGAGACTGCGCAGAACTAGAAGGGCCTGCATCATCCACGCAGAGGCTATAGGAGTGACACAGAAGCCCAGAGAGGCTGCGCAAAGCCTCAGTAGGCTGACGCAGAGGGTTTCAAGCAGACGCAGAGGGTTTCAGCCTGACGCAGAGGGTTTCACGTTGTAGCAAAGGTCAGTAGGGCCTATGCTGGGTTTAAGGAAGTGCTGGAAGTTTGTCTATCTGTGGGTAAGCCAATTTAGCACCCTGTTGTACAAGAAAATTGCTGAATAATAAAATCCTCCCTTGCTGCACCGGTTTTCCCACATTGGGGTTTTCTGGGGACATTAGTCCAAAATCACTGTGTAAATGTGTGCATATTTTTGTTTCTGCATTACAATGTGATATCTGCAGCAGTATTTATTTTAATGTTTGTTGAAGTAATTTCATGAATAACTTATGATGAAATAAGTAGAAAAAGTAAATCAGTTGTTGCAGTGATAGAATTTTCACAGGCAGGTGAGTTGGTTAGCCTGAAGGGCATGACCAAGAACTCGAAGTGCCCATAGTGGCACCTGAAAGTTGTCTTAGGGACATCCTGATCCCTCACCCTGCTCTGGTGGTACCCCGAACACAAGTCAATCTTGGAGAAGAACTTAGCCCCCCTTTGTTCATCCATTATCGCATCTATGCGTGGAATGGGGTAACAGTTCTTCAAGGTCTTCGCACAGTAGTCGATGCACATGCGTAAGGTCCCGTCCTTCTTCTTCACCAGGACAACTGATGAAGCAAAAAGGCTAGAGCTAGGCCTAATGTGCCCAAGTGCCAACAACTCGTGAATGGCCCTCTCAATCTCATCCTTGTATGCCTTGGGATGTTTGTATGAGGTAGTAATAACGGCCTGAACCCTTGATCAGGCTCTAAAACCGGATTCGTCCAAAACAAGCCACGTGTCTAAATCCCATGAATCCGACACAATTCGATGGGAATTCAAATCCAAAAATGGGACATGATGTGTCCTAACAGGACACGATTGAATCCTGGTCATGTCCCGATTTTGGGATTCGAATCCCAAAAAAGTGAAACCCACGGCATAAAAGCAGCGTTATTCTTTCCATTATTTACCATTTCTCTCATTCATTTTTGTAAATAGTGAGCTGTGTGCAAGGAGCTAAAGGTTTGGAGTGTTCGCAACGAGATTCAAGCACCAGGTAAGTGCATTTCATCTCTATTTTTTTGCATTTCTATTACAATAGTTTTCCACAAACACTGGTCGATTTGTAGGATATGATGTGATTAGAGACAGGGGGCTAAGAAGCCCTATTCTTGGTGGGCAAATCATGGGGCAACAAGCCCTCCTCTTCAGCAATTAGCCATGAGGCTCCTCTCTCTGGTGACTTTATCCTCTTGTTGCAAGAGGACTTGGAGAACATATGGGAATTTGTATAGTGTGAAGAAGAGCAAGCTTGAGCAGTCCAGGGTAGAGACAATGGTGTATGTGCACACCAACCTTCGTTTTATTTACAGGCAGAGGGAAGAGTGGTTGAGGGGAAAGACAAAGATGTGGGATGTCTTTCCTGATGATATGGGTCTGGACAACAGTGTTGAGTTGGCATTGGCCAGCATGGATCTCAATGATCCAATGCTAAAGCCTGTTAGATTTGATGACAGTGATATTTTAGAGGGGTCATCCTCCACACAAGCAGATGCAAAGGCGAATATGGATACAGGGGAGGAGGAGGATGCAGAGGAGAGCAGTGGTGACCATGATGATGAGGACATTGACGCTGATTCTGATAATGACTATGAGGATTGATGACTCATAAGGCATGGGCTACCTATTGCCTTGAGGCTTGTATACCTGTAGTTGTTTCATATTTTCTATTTTTATTTGCCATTGACATTGCACTACCTATGTAACACATTTTAATTTGATGACTTAATGAGAAAACTACAGCTGTCAGTGTCTTTATCTTACTATCTTGTAAGTTGTCTCTCATTTATGAATCATGATTTATGTGACATGTATTTGAATTTTGTATGTACTATGCATGCTATAATGTTACCAACTTACTTTGTAAACAATAAAACTAACATCTAGATGAAGATCTATGTTTCAAATCAATGAATTTGTATCATTAATCCTACCTGTCCTGTTCCGGGGGGTCAACATGTCTAAATCCGACACTCGAATCCCCGTATCCTACAGATCCAGAATCCTTGTGTCAGGTTACTTAGCGATCATGTGGTTGCTCGTGTGGTATGTCTCCAAACACCACTGGGTACCTGTCCAAAATGGCCTATATGTCTGGGTATGATACCTTGGACTAACCCCCAACTTCAAAAATCCTAAACTCCACGGCCCACTCAATGTCACCATGCCTCAAATCAGCTTCCATCCTGGGCCGAAACAGTCTGTGGAGGGTAAGAGTGCATACCCTGTAGCAAAACCAATTTTCCATCCGACCCTGTGAATTCAATCTCTAGCTTCCTCCAACCGGTAGTGACTCGACCAAGCGAATAGAGCCACTGAACACCCATCACCACATTGGCATCTGACACATCCACCATGAAAAAGTGGTCTGTCACTGAATAGTTCCCCATGGTCACCGTCAAGGTGGGAACATAGTGTGTGCACTGCATGGTTCTATCTCCTGGCACAAGAACCAAAAATCCCTCGAACTCCTCTATTGTGGTGCACCTCCTCTGAACCATTTGCGCATCGATGAAATTGTGGGTAGCCCCACTATTCACCAGAACTAAGACACTCTGTCCTTGCACGGTGTCCCTGATCCTCAATGTCAAAAATTTGGGTACCCCACGTCCAAATGCAAGGACCCCTCCTTATCGTGCGAAGGGAGCTGCCCCTAGTGATGATGGTGGTGGTCCCCTCTCCACACATGTTACGCGGTCATCTCCACCCACCTCCAACTCTACATCGTCGTTCAGGTCACTATCAGAAAATACCTCAATGTAATGGGCCTTGCCTGTTGTGCATCTATGGCCTGGTGCCCATGGTTCCTAACGAGTGAAACACAACTTCCTCCTCCTAAGGTCTCTTCGGGTCTCCTCATCCAACTATCCACGCCCCTAGTTGGCTCTCGGTGGTGGAGTCCTCATCCAACTATCCACGCCCCTAGTTGGCTCTCGGTGGTGGAGCCCTAGTGTGTCTCCCCCTCTGTTGGAAACCCTATCTAGGTGGTAATTATGCCCTAGCCCTAAGTAGAACATCCTATAAATCTCGGGCCCTCCCCATTGATAAATAGAAGGGACTCACATCAGTTTGGGGATTTTGGCAATTTGACAAATACTTGCACCTAGCACGTTTGAGTTGTTGAGCGAACTCTGCACCCGAGATTCTCACCCCTTGCTTCATTGGACTTCAAGTGCCAACCCAAGGAGAGAGGTTGATTACCTTGTGAGCTGGATCAACATCATCTTCAGGGAATTCGTAGGGGTTTTCTTGTAACTTTCTAAGCGTAGGAGAGGAGTATGATTTGCTTGGAGTGGCCAGCAAAGAGAAGAAATCTTGTTGGGGTTTCTAAGGGAACCTTGCACCATCATTTGCCAGAGATTTTGGGGTAAAGGTTAGCTAAATTATGGAGGAGTCTTGCTATGGCAACGTGACCATCTTGGTGACTGCGTGGGCCTACGTAGAGGGAGTTTCTGGGCACACGCGGGAGTTAAGGAAGTGACCACTTGGAGCTGATTCGAGCTGGGGACTTGGGGAGATATCTTGAGGATTGGGCCCCTAGCATTTACCATTGTTTTGGAGGGCTGGAGCAGTGATTTACTAGGTGGGCCAAAATTCCCAGCCAGTTGAGGAGCAAACTAAAATTGGGGTCAATTTCGGGGGTTGGAAGTAGGCCAAACCCTTTCTAGGTTCTGGGGTTAATTTCTCGAAATTTTCTGAGCACCAGAAGTGGGTCAAACAACAGATATTTTGTAGCAAACTAGGCAGTTTTTCCAGGGCAGCGCAGGGCACAGCTGAAGCACACATTCCAACACTTGGGCATTGGATTTTCTCACTTGGGGCTTGTCTAGCTTGCCTTTCTGGGCAAGCCCGAGTGCACTCACACCAAACCCCCATTGTACTGCTATTATATTTAATTAAATGGCTCAGCTGGTTGATATTTTTGGTGATATTCCAGATGTTCACTTATGTGTTCGAATTTTTGTGTGTGCGTGTTCTTATTTGCTTTGTTTATCACCGTATTTCCTAAGTAGGAATATTACAGTGGTATCATAGCTCTGATCTTGGCTTAGTCGTGGAGCTATCTCTATTACTTTCGAGGGCAAGCAGAACATGACTTATCGGAGGCAGAGATACCGGAGTAGGGAAAGAGAGTTGGAAATCACCCCTGATACGAAAGCACCAAAGTAGGGAGTGGAGGAGGTAAATATGGAAGAGCCAAGGAGTAAAGAGGACGCGACATTTGATAGCCTCTTAAAATCCCTAGATGATTTGGCTAGAGTTCAAAGGGAGATGTTGGATGAACTCAAGTAGCAAAATCGGGAATTTCTAACTGCCGAAACTTCAAGGGCTTCCCACCAGTATGACCACCATTCACCAGTGACTCACCCATAAGCTTTTAGAGGTCCAACCAAGACTACACTACCCACGTTTTTGCCCTTAGTGCCTGGTGAGCAGGGTGGGTAGGATGAGATGCCCATGGGAGACTGTTTCCGAGAATGGCAATCTATAGGGGATGATTTTTGAGCTACCCTCTCCTTCAGAGATTTCTGCCAACTCAAGCACAACGAGAGGGGCAAGGGCACAGGGGGTTCCAGTACGCAAAGCATAGAGCTACAACGCACCGTCGGATTCGCCGAATTTTATCAATGAAATTCGAAAATCACCTAATTCCAAGCTGAAACGAACATGTTTGTTCGAGTTCGCCGAATTTAATGGCAAACTCGAACTTAATCCCAAATTCGAATTTATTCGGAAGAAATTCGTTTTAAAATCGATGAAATTCGATTACTGTTGAAAAAAATTCGTTTAAATTCGCTCCGGAGTATAACAATGCTCTAATATTCAAATTCGTCTGATATAAACTGCAGTCTCATTTAAACTGCAAAATCTGCTTTAAAAATTGTCATTCTTCCTTCTTCCTGCGAACAATATATTTTGCACTCACTTTTTATAACCTAGGGAAGAATACCAATTGAATTAAAAATGAAATAAAATAAAATATATGGTAAGTTATTGAAGAATTTGAAAATAAAATTGTGCATAAACCTTGAGCAATAAACAGAGAAGACATATATCGAAAAATGACGTATAATTTCTTTCTGCGGAGACATATGGAGCATAAGTTACGAAAGCAAAATTTTGAAGAGAGCATAGGTTGCTAGGATTCCCCACAAAAAAATTTTAAATATTTGTTAACAAATTTATTTATTGTTCAAAATATGCGGCATTTTAACTGTAAACATACATCATATTTTGATATATTGAGCGTATTGTAACGTAATTCGATACTGTATTTTAAAAAAGAAGAAATGTTTAGCGTAACCAAATCGAACAACTGATCGCAATAAATTATATCTTAAACTCGTAAGTTTTTTTACTTGTGAACTTTAATAATATTAAGTTTAAATTTGATGTGATTACATTTTAAATAATATTATATTAATATATTATTATTTTTAAAATTATATATATATAATATAAAGTTTAGTGAAGGTAGTTTAATTGGTAATCAAATTTATTTAAATTAAATATTAAATATTATTAAAATATAATTTATAATTATTAATATTATGTATAACAATAAGATTATAAAAAATATTAATTTCATTATAAAAAATATATATATTTTTTTCGAATTTCTATATGTCGAACTTTTATGTCGAATTTTATTGACAAAATTTTAGTTGGCGAACTTTATTCGAATTTCATGGTCGCCGAACTCGAACTCGAACTCGAACCTGGTGACTTAGGTCGGAAGGATGTACCTTCCCACATTTTATGGGTCTTCCAAGTGCACGACTAGAGCCTAGGTGGAGAAATTGGACACATATTTCCATCTCAGTTGGATGATAGAGGTAGAGGTCATCAAGATGGCTACTTTACACTTGGAGGGTGAAGCCCACAACTGGTGGTTTCATGGGCTAACTACACTTGGGCATGCAAGTGTAACTTCTTATGAGGACTTCACATGGAGGGTGATAAAGGGTTTTGACCGGAAGGACCCAGAGGCCCACTTTAGAGAGCTCATACAGCTCAAATAGACTGATAGCCCTGAGCAGTACATATCAAAGTTTTTTAGGGTATATGTGATGGTGCTAGATTTTTCAGAGGCTAGGAGGGTTTACACTTTTGTTGACGGGTTGCTTGAGCCCTTACGTGGGTTGGTGAGATCTCGCAGAGTAGTCACACTGTTGGAGGTCGTGACTTGTACCCGGATTTGCAGGACGCAATCCCAAAGACTAGTGCATTGATATCACCATTAGCTCCTTTCCCTCCTAGGGGTTGTGACACCAGGGCTCCACCACCGAGAGCTAACCAGGGGCATAGGCAGTTGGATGAGGAGACCAAGAGAGACCTTAGATAGAGGAAACTATGTTTCACTTGTCAAGAACCTTGGGCACCAGGTCATAGCTGCACGGCTGGCAAGGCCCATTACATTGAGGTTTTCTTTGATAGTGACCAAGAGGATGATGTGGAGTTGGAGGTAGATGGGGGTGACTGTGATACACATGTAGCAAGGGAACCACCTCCACCACCACCACCTGGGGAGCACCTTTTGCACTAGCTGGGGGAGTGCTTGCTTCATTGCGTGGGATTCCCAAAAATTTTGACCTTGAGGATCCGAGGCATAGTGCAGGGGCAATGTGTCTCAATTTTGGTAGATAATGGGGCTACCCACAACTTCATTGATGCGCAAATGGTTCATAGGGGCATTACTACAAAGGAGTTTGAGGGGTTTTCTGTTAAAATTGGCAACTAGGGCCAAACTCCATGTGGGTCATCTTATTTATGGCAGCTGATATTTTTCTTGGATCCCTCTCATTGAGAGGTGTAGGATTGATCTAAAGATCATCCAATTCCAATAAGTATTCATGGAGCTATGTATTTATTTGTGTTATAAGACAATTCGTCAAGGTCGGCCAGCAACCAAATAAACCCCACATGTGCTCAATGTTTTAGTATAAAAGGAGATGACTTGAGAGTCATTTCTCACACACTTCTATCTTGAATTCTCTCCACTTGTCTTGGGTTTTAGTGGAAGAGAAATCTAGGAGTGGAAGCCCTAGACGTTGGAGGAAAGAAGACTAAGGGAGCTGCCCTATAGGAGATGACCTAGCCCTAGACACTGTCAAAGAAGAAGTCTAAAACGTTATCAAGGAAGCATGCCCTAGCCACAGTCTTGGAGGAATCTTATCAAAGCAAAGAGACGCCCTAACATTGTCCAAAAGGCAGCCCTAAACGCAGTCTAAGGGCAGCCCTAAATGCTGTCCTAAAGGCATCCCTAACACAGTCTAGAGGAAGCCCTAACGCTAACCTACGGTGCCGTAAATGCAAACCTAATACGGCTGAAAAGGTGGGGTGTAGATGACCCTCAAAACAGGGACAGCATGAGAGTTTGAGGACTCAAACATGTCCAGGACAGCAATGCTAATAAATGGGACAGCATGAGAGTTTGAGGACTCAAACATGCCCAGGACAGCAATGCTAATACATGGGACAGCTGAGCTACATGGTGCTGCGAAGACACATGAGACAGCAGCAAGGGATGGCAAGGCAAAGGGAACAACAGCAAGGGCACAAGGGGACAACAACAAGGTATAGTATGACGTAGGGACAACCGCAAGGGGACAGCAGCAAGGTATAGTATGACTGTTAGGGACAGCAGCTACAACATATATCTAAGCAGCAGTGGCAAGGGACAGCGGCATAATAAATGGGACAGCAAGATATGCTAAGCTAAATGGGACAGCTAGGCATGATGCTTGGTGCAGCAAACAGTGGGACAGCAAGCACTCATAGGAGCAGCAATGGACGGCTAGCATGGTACAACAAGGCTACAAATGGAACAGCACCAAGTATGGTGCTGCAAACTCATTAAACAGCAGCAAGGTCCAGTGTGCTAGTAAATGGGACAACAAAGGGATGCTAAAGCAAAGTGGGACAGCGGCTGTGACATGACAGTAGCAAGCATGGACAACAGCAAGCATGGCAAGCATGGCTAGCATGGTACAGCAAGGCTACAAATGGGACAGCGGCCAAATATGGTGTTGCAAACTCATTAGACAGCAGCAAGGTACAGTGTGCTAGTAAATGGGACAGCAAAGGGATGCTAAAGCAAAGTGGGACAACAACTATGACATGACAGCAGCGAGCATGGCAAGCGTGGACAGCATGGATAGCAGTGGCAAGCATGGTGCTGCAAGCACATGAAACATGTTGTATGACAACATGGTTCAACAATGGCATATGGGACAGCAGTGTAGAATAAGGTGCAACAGTCATGAGGTCCAGCATTGTGATGATGGGTGCAGCATGGTGCAGCATGGTGAGGTGCAGCATGATGACGAGATGCAACACAATGATAGGTGAAAGAGTCACCTTGGAGAATCAATTGAAGCAGCATGTCTTCAACTGATCTCATGTATCATCTTTTTAAAGATGATCTATGCTTTTATCTAGATAATGTTGATTTGGGGTAGCATCGGAGGTGCTCTAACCACAAAAATTGGTGGAGAGGCTAAAGCACATGAGATCTCCAATACCCAGAAATGGTTTGGGCAAAATCTAACTAGTTTGGGAGATATTAAAATAATTACTATTCTTAATGGAGTCCCTAAGTCTAAACTTAGGGAAAATAAAATATTAATGTGAATTAATATAAAACTGAGCTAGAATGGTCCAAAAGTCATGGAACAAGCCAGATCTAATCTTAGCCGTTGATTAGGGACTTAATCCCGGTCGTTGAAATGTCAACAAGAAAAGTATAAGAGGAGGCTTGAGGGTCACTTGGAGAACACACCAAGTTGATCAAGAATTCGATTTTTTGGGGCAGGGCTTGCTGAGGAAATCGAAGGAGTGACCAGAGTTGCATTTGAGGGGCAGTGAATGCAGTAGCAGAGAGGCAGAGATAGTACTGGGAGCATCAGCACAGAAGCCGGGAGAGGGTTGACGCAGAGCCAACTAGAGGCCATGCAGAAGCAGCCAGAGGCCACGCAAAGGCAGTGAGGCATTGTGCAAAGCCTAAGGAGGGCTAGCATGGGAGGCGCAGAGGCTCAAGAGGCTGACGTTGGGCAAGAGAGGCAGACGCTGGGTCAAAGAGGTTGATGCAGACCCTAGAGGTTGACGCTGGGAGATTTCGTGGGGCAGATTGGGGTTGATATCTGTCTCCCACTGAGAGGTACTACTGCTGAGGGCATTCTTTGTTGGGTGAGCCATTTCTAGCACCCAAATTTTATTCTGAAACTGCTTAATAATAAAACCCTAAGATAGCTGCACCAGTTTTCCCGCATTAGGTTTTTTCCGAGGACATTAGTCCAAAAATAACGGTGTCACTTATGTGCTTGTTTTTATTTCAGTTGATGATCTGTATGTGTTGCGACTGTACTTGTATTTATTTTCAGTGTTTACATGGTAAATAACTTGTTAATTAACAGAACAAGTAGGAAGAAACAAATCAAAAAGTACTGGAAAGATTTCTAACAGTTAGACTTAGAAATTCCAACATGGTATCAAAGGGTGGTTGCAGATCACGGGATAATTAAGGTCACCAACCAAGCAGAGCAGCAACAGCAGAAACAGTTGTCTCGAGTGACAGAAGTTGTTCCTAGCAGAAAAGCAGCAAGGAAGGGGTGACACAGTGCTTGCATCATCAGTTTGTGCCTGGAAGAGGATTAGTGCAGTGGCAAAAAGGAGCAGACTTGACCTACGCAGTGCCCAGTCATCTTTCGCAATCGGGAAGGATTGACGCCCGTGGCCAGGAGGTGTGGATTTTGCTAGTGCCGAGATTGCACAGAATCTAGAGGCTATAACCTTCAGTTTTTTGGGGCCTAAGAGGTTGTGGGAAAGTTGCGGAGTGAAGTTGGTGGGGTACTGTGGTCAAAAAAGTACCTAACAGGGCAAGACCAAGGAGGAGGGAGTTGTTGCCAAGGATTTCTAGCCAAGAAATCCGAATCAGTGGTGCAGGTGCACTAACGATCGGAGTGAGGGCATCTTGACATTGGCAGAGGGGTTTCCAGGAGGGAAATCGAGGCTTAGAGGGAGTCACACCGAGAACTTCCACAAGGGAAGTAGAGAAACTCGGATGAGTCGAAAGAGGAGCCGCGAAATGGCAGTGAATGGGGTAAAAGATCAGGACAGACTAGACGGAGCCTCAAACTTCATAGTCTGGAAGGTTAGGATCTTGTCCGTTCTAGACAGGAATCGCCTCAAGCACTTCACCTTGAACAGGATAGTGATCCCAATTGACCCGGCTGAGAACGAAAAGTACGAGGAGGCAATGGCAAGGGCCAAGAGCATTATACTTGACAGAGTCAAGGACCATGTAGTACCACATATTGCCAAAAAGGACACGGCAAATGCGATGTGCGAGGCCCTCACAAAATTGTATCAGCATACTTCCATGCAGAGGAAGATGCTACTAGAAAATCAGTTACGATCATACCAAATGCAGAAAGGAGAACAAATAGACACCTTCCTTGGTCGATTGATGGAGATCTGCGATCAACTGACTTCCATAGGGGCCACACCAGATGAGGAGATGTTGGTGAGGACTGCATTGAACGTAGTCTCAGAGGATTGGGAGGTATTTGTCCAGAGCATACTGGGCAGGTCGACCGTTCCAGACTGGGAGGAACTGTGGGCGGCTCTTCGTCAAGAAGAGATCAAAAGGCTAACTAAGGTGGGAAGCAGCGGCAACAGGATCAGAATCAACGAGGAAGAGGATGTTGCCCTAGCATCTGAGGGAACGCAAGAGAAACGGATGAAGAAGGACCTCTCTAAGGTCAAATGCTTCCACTGTGGGGAACTAGGTCACTGTGTGAGCCAGTGTCCGAGGAAGAAGAGCAAGGGAGAGGCTTCTGAGACCAAGGCTACACCAACAAGGGCAGAGAAAGAAGTGGAGACAGATGATGACTATGCCATGAGTGCTCATGCGCCACTTGAGAGGAAGTGGGGAGACATCGAGCTGTAGTTAGACGAATTACAGGTGATGAGGGGCAGGATCCTTGAGGTACCCAACCTCTTGGATTATAACTTGCTACGACAGCCCCGAAGAGCAATAGCAGGACTGGCAGATGTCAGTAGAGACAGATGCGGATGGAGCGACAGAGGGAGCTATAGTGCAAGAGTCCCAGGATAGCTTGAGGCAACAGTGCGAGATGCACAGAGTTGTTGCAACACCGCAGAGGTCAGAGAGGGATCACTTGTTAGTGACAGAGGGAGCTTCAGCATCACGAGTGTTTCTAGCCTGACGAAGATGTCAGAGTTGGGAGATCAGTTACTTACTTCTCAGTAACTAAGTTGCGGTGCTATGGGCAGCATGATGAGAGGGGTTGCAGTGCAGATGCAGCAGTGGCAGTGGCAGGGCCATGGGCAGCAACATGGATGCAGAGGGTGTTGTCGTACGAATGCAGTAGTGCAGAGAATGTTGGGCAGCAGGCCTAGCATCAGCAGAGGGACCGATGTCGGATGATCAAGGTGATACACAGTGAGGAGTATTACTAGAGAACAATCCTCGTTAAGAGGGAGTGTTGAATTGGGGTAGCATCGGATGTACTCTAGCCACGAAAATCGGTGGAGAGGCTAAAACACATGATATCTCCAATACCTAGAAAAGGTTTGGGCAGAATCTAACTAGTTTGGGAGATATTATAATAATTAATATTTTTAATGGAGTCCCTAAGTCTAAACTTAGGGAAAATAAAATATTAATGTGAATTAATATAAAACTGAGTTAGAATGGTCTAAAAGTCATGGATCAAGCCAAATCTAATCTTAGCCGTTGATTAGGGACTTAATCTCAGTCGTTGAAATGTCAACGAGAAAAGTATAAGAGAAGGCTTGAGAGTCACTTGGAGAACACAACGAGTTGATCAAGAATTCAATTTTCTGGGGTAGGGCTTGCTGAGGCAATCTAAGGAGTGACCAAAGTTGCAGCTGAGAGGCAGTGAATATAGTAGCAGAGAGGCAGAGATAGTACCGAGAGGATCAACACAGAAGCCAGGAGAGGGTTGACGCAGAGCCAACTAGAGTCCACGCAGAAGCAGCCAAAAGCCACACAGAGGCAGTCAAGAGTTGTGCAAAGCTTGAGGAGGGCCAATGTGGGAGACGCAGAGGCTCAAGAGGCTGACGCTGGGCCAGAGAGGTCGACATTGGGAGACGTTGGGCCAGAGAGGTTGACGCAAACCGTAGAGGTTGATTCTGAGAGATTTCGGGGGCAAATTGGGGTTGATATCTATCTCCGACTGAGAGGTACTACTGTCGAGGGCATTCTCTATTGGGTGAGGCATTTTTGGCACCCAGATTGTATTCTGAAACTGCTTAATAATAAAACCTTCAGATAGCTGCACTGGTTTTCCCGCATTGGGTTTTTCCGAGGACGTTAGTCCAAAAATAACGGCGTCACTTATGTGCTTGTTTTTCCTTCAGTTGATGATCTGTATGTGTTGAGACTGTACTCGTATTTATTTTCAGTATTTACATGGTAAATAACTTGTTAATTAACAAAACAAGTAGGAAGAAATAAATCAAAAAGTACAGGAAGGATTTCTAACAGTTAGACTTAGAAATTCCAACAAATAAGTCTAAGTGTTGACTTCTGTTGTAAATGTACTCTCTCTCTCTCTCTCTCTCTCTCTCTCTCTCTGCTGAACTATTGAAAAACATATACGAAGAATTGATCAAGGGTTTCCCCGCATTGGGGTTTGTTCCTGTCTAGCGCCACATCTTGTGTCCTCTTGTCTTGGCTTGTCTTCTAGGATTTATGTTTATGTTCTATCTACAGTTTACTTTAATGCTAATGTGATTGCTAATCTAGAAAAGATATTGAGCTAACTGTGAAAATTGAAATAAATTGCTCTAAACATAGAACATACCTAAAATTAACATTTTCAGTTCTTGTGTCGGGGGATAGGACCATGCAATGTACCCAATATCTCCTCGCTTTGACAATAACCATGGGGAACTACTCAGTGACAGATCATTTCTTCGTGGTGAATGTATCAGACACCAATGTGGTGATGGGTGTCTAGTGGCTCTACTCTATAGGGGGAGTGACTGCTGATTGGTGGAAGCTAGAGATGGAGTTCATGGGGTCAGAGGGACGTTGGTTGTCTTGGGGGGCATGCATTCATACCCACCACAAATAGTCTCAGCACATCGGATGGAGGTTGATTTGAGACATAAGGACTTCGAGTGGGCAGTGGAGTTGAGGATTTCTGAGGTTGGGGGGTCAACCCAAGCCACCTCACCTAGATATTCAGGCCATCTTGGACAAGTACCCAACAGTGTTCGGAGACATCCCACTAGGACAGCCACCTGACAGAGGATTTGAGCACACCATTAAACTAGAGCCAGGGGTACAGGTGGTCATTACAATTTCTTACAGACATCCCAAGGCCTACTGGGATGAGATCAAGTAGGCCATTCAGGAGTTCTTAGCATTGGGGCATATCAAGCCTAGTTCTAGCCCTTTCGCTTCATCAGTTGTCCTATTCAAGAAGAAAGATGACACACTTAGGATGTGAATTGGTTACCGAGCCCTCAATTAGAACAATCTAAAGAACCAATACGCCATTTCCCGGATTGATGAATTGATCGATGAGCTTAGAGGAGCCAAGTACTTCTCTAAGACAGATTTGCATTCGAGGTATCACCAAATCAGGGTGTGTGAGCAGGATATCCCCAAGACAACCTTTTGTAGCCATTATGGGCATTTTGAGTCTTTTGGTAATGCCCTTTGGGCTAACCAACGAACCGCCCATATTCTAGTCTTGTGTAATGTTCTTCCTAATTAGGGAAAATTACACCACAGAAAATTATAAACTTTAGCATGCACCCATGAAAAGACAAAAATGTAGAAGTAGTTGAGCCATTTTATTATAAATTGGAGCAAGGGTACAAATATGTGGAAGGAATGCACCTAGGCTTGCCTCAAAGGCAAGCAGAGCAAAGCCCAGGTAAGGAAGTACGAAGCTCGAGTGTTGTTATCAATTGCCCAAGTATTGCTCTGTACTACCCAGTGTTGCGGGGGAGCCCCCCCCCCCAATCCCGCTCCCAATCCGCGCTCCAGGTGGGACAACTCGAGAGCGGGTTGGGAGCGTGCTCTTGTTAAAAAAAATTGCATTCCTTGCCATTTTGCAGAGCGAAGTAGGAAGTATCGCTCTCGTCACTCCGGGAACAATTTTTATAACCCGGGAGTGGTCAGGGAGCGATCGCTCTTGACCACTCCCAGGTTATAAAAATCGCTCCCGGAGTGACGAGAGCGACCAATGGGAGCGATCGGCGCAGAAAAAAAATTTGCGGGGATTAACAAAAAAAAAAAAAAAAATTGGCTTTTTTGATATAAAGTGAGGGAGGGAGGGAGAGAGGGTTTCATTTCATCATTGTGAGAGTGAGTGAGATTGAGATTGAGAAAGGGTGAGAGTGAGGAGCAAGGAGAGAGTGAGAAGCAAGGAGAGAGCAAGAGAGAGCAAGGAGCAAGAGAGTGAGAGAGCAAGAGAAAGCAAGGAGCAAGGGGAGATTGGACGCCAAAGAGTTAGGCTCTACAATATTGAATAGAGTGTCTAGCAATTTTTTTTTTAATGTCTATTAAATTATTCCTAAATAGATAAATAAAATTTTCTCTATTTCCCATTCCCATTCCCATTCCATTTTTTTTAAATTTTGCAGATTCAAAACTTCAAATTTCAAACATCATGGTTATATTTCTTGGCATTTTCTTCTTCTTGGTTCCTTTTTTGGTTATTATGGTGCTGGAGAGTAGAAAAGGGAGGGTTGAAATTGAAAATGAAAAAGGGGATGAAGAAGGGGGACATAGTGGATTTGATGAAAACCCCGGTGAGGTGGAGCTGGAGGAGAGTGAACATGAGTCAGCTCAAAAAACCAAACAAGACCAATCCCCATTGAGGAAATATGTTAACAAGCCTGAAGCAGGGAAAGGGGGTGGAACCACTAAATTTGATCGCCCCCATTGCAACAATAATTACACAGGTTCATACACCCGTGCCAGAAAACACCTCTGGGGGAAAATGCCATGGAATGGAGATAAACAAATAGGAATCAAAACTTGTACAAGTGTGTCAACAGCAGATAGAGCCAAATACATAAGGGAAGAGGAGGAAGCCTAATACAAATCTAAAAAATCAGAGGGTTTCTTTGAACCAAGCTCAGAATCACATGCACAAAGAACTCCTCCAGGATCCTCCCAAGGCAGTGGATATGGAGGCACAGGGTCACCAGGTTTAAGGTGTAGAACCATATCAGATTTCCTTGATGAAGGGTGTAGGAATGATGTGGATTCAAAAGTTTATAGGTTTCTCTATGCATGTGGGATACCATTCAATGTTCTTCGCTCACCTTATTGGCACGAAATGGTTTCTGTCATAAAGGATGCCCCTAAAGGATACAAGAGCCCTGGGTATGACAAGGCAAGAACCATTGGACTTGATCATGAAAAAGCAAAAATATCACATTCTTTGAGTTTGAATAGCATGACAAGTTCTTGGACTGACCATGGGGTGTCCATTGTATCTGATGGATGGACAAATGTAAAAGGCAAGCCATTGATAAATGTTCTCGCTGTGTCTGTTAGTGGTGCCATCTTTCTTTCAGCATATGATTACTCAGACAAGTTCAAGACCGCCATCAACATTGCGAAACCATTACTTGAAACAATTGACCGTATTGGGTCATACAATGTCATCCAAGTTATCACTGATAATGCTCCTAATTGTAAGGCAGTGAGAGAAATTATTGAATATAAATACCCCAACATATTTTGGTTTGAGTGTTTGGTTCACACAATGAACCTTTTGATGCATGATATTGTTAAGAACAAAAACGAACAATACAAATGGATTGGTGATTTGTACAAGAAAGGCAAACAAATGATAAAATTTATTACAAATCATAGCAATACCCATGGCCTTTTCCGCAGTCACTCAAGATTGGAGTTGTTGAAGATTGTGAGGACAAGATTTGGTAGCTATTACCTCACCTTCAGGCGCCTTTTGAAAGTAAGAGAGTCATTGGCTAGCATGGTATCAAGTCCACACTGGCAGGTATTAAAGGAAAGCGCCACAAATGCAGCTGACAGGCAAGGTTTTGAACAGGTGGAGGAGGCTGCTCTTGATGGTATGTTTTGGGCACGTGTGAGGCAAGTATTGGATTTCACCAAGCCCATTTATCACATGATTCTGTTTGCAGATACAAATAAACCAGTGATTGGCGAGGTGTATGAGCAGATGGATACCATGTTGGGGCAAATAAAAGATATTGTTCATAACAATGATCCCAACTTGTACAAACTGATTCACGATTGTGTGTGTGTATGGTGGGATAAACTTAATGTTCCACTACATTGCTTGGCGTATACCCTTACACCAAAATACTACTCTACATCTTGATTGGGCCAACCTGCACCAAGTGGTGGGGTTAGGGCCAAACCCCCCATATAGATGAAGCGGTATCTACAGGATATTTGGAAGCAATAGAAAAGTTGATACCTGATAGGGAGGAATGTGCTAGTGTGCATCTTGAAATACGCAGATACTTCAGTTGCACTGGTTTGTTTGCTACCTTTCATGTAATGGAAGATAGAGACAGGTTTGATGCTCTCACATGGTGGGAATCATATGGCAAAAGTTCTCTCATAGGTTGTAAATACTTCTTCTGCAGAGAGGTGTTGGAGCACCTACAGCTTCATACATAATGTGAAAAGAAACAGAATCAATCAAAACTGGGCAGAAAGCTTGGTTTATGTGCACTACAACTTGAGGTTGTTGAGTCATTACTGTGATCGGGCTTATGAGGATCCAACATATAAAATTTGGAACAACCACCCAGAGGATGATAATTTGGAGGATGGCACTATACATCTTGAAGAACTGGAAGCGGAACTTATAAGAGAGGAATATGAAGCAACAACCATGCCATCTCCACCATACCGTAGCAGTGCTCGAGTTCCGAGTCTTGTTCCTTTGCTATCGTCGCCTCCATCTACACCATCACATGGAGGGCATGTGCCTTCTGGTTTTGGTCGTCGATCTGCGCGGGAGACTCCTAGAAGATCACCAAGCCTTGCTCATACATTAGACACTTTTCGTGGCAAGGGCCACATGTAGTGATAATAGATTTACAGTTTACTTGTCTTTTCTAGTTTCTATTAGTTTTCATAACTATTGAGTCTTGACTCTTTCATATCATAATGATATTTTTTGTAAACAATATATGACTGTGACAATTTAAGTTTGAATTTTGAAGTTGGAAATTATAACTCATTGGTAATGATTCTAAAATATGAATATGATGCTTCGTGAAAGTTGTTTCATTTCATAATTCATTTTATTACATTTCATTTCATGTTAGATATTATTTCTTGTAATGGTTAAACTTAGCTTACAAGTACAACTTTGGTGATCAATGATGATAAATGTTATATATTGAATTTTCAATTTTGAAAGCTTGAAGTTGAAACTTTAAGATTGATAAATCATGAATCATGATTCATGACGGCGAGACTCAATATGTTGTATGTTACTAACTTGTGGACGTGGTTGATGAAGAATCAAGATTATAACTTCTAGATGATTGATGTTATATGGTTGATGGTTCAATGATCAATCTATGTTTTTTTATGTGTTTTATATCTAATTCATCATTCTACATGTTTTTGTTGATATATATGTATCAAAATATATAATATATAATATAATATATTATATATATAATAATATATATATCGCTCTGGGATTCGCTCCCACTCCCGTTTTTGCTACCGCTCCCCGCTTTCGCTCCTGCTCCCAAGTAACACTAATGTTGCCCCAACAATTCTACACTATCTGCTGCAAAGATATAGTTGGAAACCCCTACTCCAATGCTCAGAAAATGCTACAAAATTACCTCCAACCTCCTCAAGCAAAACCCACCAAAACCCAGAAAGGGTTTGGCCTAATTCCGACCTCTGAAAATCGACCCCCAAAGGCCCTACGCTATCCACTGGCTGTTGTAATACACTCTGTCAATGCACCAACAAACCTCCCCAAAATCACCCCAAAAAGGATGCAATCCACTCCACAAATATTATCCTTATTTCTCCCGGCAAGTTCCAACCACAATGAGCAAACTCCTCACTCACACGTGCGCCCAGTGACACCCTTCTACGTAGGCACAGGAGCACAAACTCACTCCAAAAAATAGTTGTTTCCTCCAGCTCCCAAACTCCCCAAGAAAACATGCAAAATACTTGAGCTCCCTTCTCCTAATTTCCTCCAGCAATTGCTCCCCGAAAGAGCATTGAAATGACTCCCTCAAGAGTCTCTCCTGCGTCCTCCAGAAATACACACTGATTGGCAAATCTGAATGCAAATGTTGGAAAATTCACTATAATTCTCCTTCGAAAAGGTGTGAAAGAACCTCTCTAGGGTGGCACTCGAAGTCCCCTGAAGAAAGGGTGAGTTTTCTTCTTGGAAAACTCGTGCTAAATAATGTGACCTAGCTAAGCAGCGCAAGCAACAAAGTTAAGTTTCATATGCCAAAAGATGCAAATGAAGTTGAGCTCCCTCCTTTTATAATTTTGTGGGCCTTCCTTCCCATGTGGGCCTCTCCACCAAGCAAATCAAATTCCTTCCTAAGCATTTCGAACCATCGGCTAAGTATTCATTGTGTGGGTGGCCCCCACATCCACTATCAAAATAATGTGACTTCCTTTTAACTCCTAAGTCCTTTACCAAAAATGAGTGGGTCCCACAACCTCCAAAATTGTTCTCAAAATTAGGGAATTAATTCTTCTCCAAAATAATTTAGGAAGGGACATTACAGTCCTCCCCTCCCAAATGTTGCTTGTCCCCAAGCAACTTCAGCGCTCGATGCTCCAGTATGTGCTCACCCTCCCAAGTGGCATCCTCATCCGGCAAACTCTTCCAACGCACCAAATACTCCCTGCTTGTTCTACTCCATAACTTCCTCACCCTAGTCTCTAGAATGGCTTCCTGTTCCAAAGTCGAATGCCCCTCATCATCAAGCGGAGGCAACTCCACAGCTGCTATGTGAAAATTCTATTACTGCAACAACTAATTTAGTTTTCCTACTTATTCATCAATAAGTTATTTACGAAATCGCTTCAATAAATATTACAATAAACTCTACTGCAGATATCACACCATAGAACAGAAACAAATACATACACAAAAACCAAACACATCAACACAATTATTTTTGGACAAATGTCCTCGGAAAAACCCAATGCGGGAAAACCGAAGCCGCAGAGGAGGCTTTTATTATGCAACTATTCTTGAGTACAATTGGGTGCCAAACTGGCTTACCCAACATAGATAAATTCTCCAGCACTTCCCCCAAGCTCAGCATCAAACTTGCTGGCCTCTGCGCTGCTCCCAAACCCTTTGCGTCAACTCCTGCCTCTTTGCGTCAGCATTGGGCTTCTCTGCATCAACCACACAGGCCATCCAGTGACTGCGTAGTCCTACTACCTCTGTCTGCCTAAGAGGCTCTGCGTCTACCTCTCTAATCTTTGCGTTGATCTTCTGGTACTGTTCATGCCTCTCTATTCCGTACTCGCACCTCTTGCTACAATCCAGACCTCTAGTTCGAATTTCTCAGCAAACCCCGCTCCAAAAATCAAACTGACTGGTCTCCCTCAGTATATCTCTAACTCACCCTCAAGCCTTCTCTTATACTTTTCCTGTTGATCAATCAATAGTCAAGATTAAGTCCCTAATCAACAACTAAGATTAAAATATACTTGATCTTCATCTCTTAGAAGCTTCTCATTCTTATCTTTATTAATACCCATTAGTATTTTTATTTTCCTAGGTTTAGACTTACGACCTTATTAAAAATATTAATTATTTTAATAACTTTTCATGTAGATAGAATTTTCCAAAATGATTTTTGGGTCTTGGAGATCTTGTGCTCTTTATTCTCTCCACCAATTTTCATGGCTAGAGCACATCCAATGCTACCCCAAATCAACACTCCCTCTTAGCGAGGAATGTGCTCTAGTAATACTCCACATTGAGCATCACTTTGATTATACAGCAATCAGTACCTGTGCTGATGCTAGGCCTCCCCGCCCAACATCTTCTGCACTATTGCGTCCTGTACTATTGCCCATTGCTCTATCACTGCCACTGCTACATCTGTACTGCAGCTCCCTCTACATTCGTGTTGTTGTTGATCCTTCTTCCCAACACTGCATCTGCACTGCAACTCCCTCTGCATCCGTGCTGTTGTTAGTTCTTCTTCCCAACATTGTATCTGCACTGCAACATCATACCCATTTCTGCTACTGAAATGGATTCTTTATCATCCCCATCTTCTCCCTGAAATAATCAAACTTGGTTTTTCTAAGGGCCTTAGTAAGGATGTCTGCCACCTGTTCTCATGTAGGAGTGTAGCTCAATTGTATAGTGCCTCGTTGGACACAGTCTCTGACAAAGTGACACCGAATATCAATGTGCTTTGACTAATCATGAAATACTGGATTCTCAGAGAGCTTGATGCAACTCTTATTATCACACATGATCCTAGTCGCTTCCATCTTTCTTTTGAATAGGTTCACAAGCAGTTTTCTCAGCCATATGACTTCACACGAAGCTGTGCTTGCAACCATATATTCTGCTTCAGCTGAGCTCAAAGCTACAGATTTATGTTTCCTACTGCACTAGGAGGTCATTCCCGATCCAATGTTGAAACAGTACCCAGAGGTACTTTTCCAATCCACTTAACTTCCAGCCCAATCTGCATCAGTAAATCCACTCAATCTGATATCCTTACTCCTAGTGTACAAGAGCCCATAATCGACTATTCCATGTATATATCTGAGAACATGTTTGGTTGCTGCCCAGTGCGCCCTCTACGGTTCCACCATGAACTGACTGAGGGTGTTGACAGCGTAACAAATGTCTAACCTGGTATTGACCAAGTACATCAGGGACCCTATGAGTTGCCTGTATAAGGTGGGATCAACATCCTTGTCTTCTAATGCATCAATTTTCTTCTAGTTGGTGATCATTGGAGTAGCCATGGGTCTACAATCCTGCATCCTGAATCTCTTTAGAATTTCTATAGCATATCTCCCTTGTCCAAGGAAGATCTCCCCTTTTTGCTGCCAAACTTCCAACCGCAGGAAATAATGCATTGTCCCAAATCCTTCATGTCAAATTCTGTGGCTAGATTCTTCTTGCAGTCTCCAATGAGCCTAGATGATTCTGTCAGGAAGAGATCATCCACATATAATACTAGGATTAGAGGCTCATTCTCTACAACTAGATAGTAGAGATTTGGATCTGCATCACTCTTGACAAATCTCATCTTCTGCAAGTAGCCATCAATTTGACCATACCATGCTCTAGGTCCCTGTTTCAGCCCATACAAGGCTTTCTTCAATCTGCATACATGAGACTTCTTCTCATGTATCTCAAAGTCTTCTAGTTGTTCAATGTATACCTCCTCTTCTATCACCTCGTTCAAGAATGTCGTTCTGACATCCATCTGATGAATCTCCCATCCCATTTGTACTGCAAGAGATATCACGATTTTAATAGATGTATACCTAGCTGCTGGGGCGAAGGTCTCTTGTAGTCAATTCCTTCCTTCTGAGCATACCCCTTAGCCACAAACATGGCTTTGTATGTTTCCACACTGCCGTCTGCAGCATATTTAATCTTATAGATCCATCTTGAACCTACCATCGATCTGTCTTGAGGACTCTGCACAATCTCCTAGACATCGTTCACCATTATAGAGTTGTATTCCTCTACCATCACATCCAACCAACCCTGATGTTGAGCAGCCTCCTAAAAACTGGCAGGCTCCCCATCCTGAGCTACTAATGCTTGATATGTATCTAGCTCTTTTCGCTCCCTTTTATTGTTTCTTGGTGCACCAATGAAATCCCCTACATCTTGCAGAATCTGACGTAGTTCCCTGCTTGTTCTTCCTCTGGTAGCAGGTGTTTTTGTTAGCTCCTCCTCCTATGATTCTTTCTGATCCGAGGAAGAATTCTTTACTTCCGTTGGTTGAAGTGGTTTGACGAACGGCTCATTTTTTACTGCTCCTTGGAAGGCATTTCTCGAGATTTTTCGAAGGCCCTATCCTCCATGAACTTCACATCTTGTCAAACTACTACCTTCCTGCTCCCTAGAAGATAGTTTTGTATGCCTTAGCGTTCTCGCTATATCCCACTAGATATCCTTTCTCTGCAATTTGATCTAGCTTCTTCCTCTTTTCCTCAAGGATGTGGCAATATGCTAAGCTCCCAAATATCTTGAAATGACTGATTTCAGGTGTCTTCCCTGTGAAGACTTTCTCTGGGGTAATCTTGCCCAATGCTCGATGAGAAGTTCTAGTCTGAACATAGACTATCGTGTTGCATGCTTTTGCCCACAGGAATTTTGGCATATCCTGATCATACATCATGGCCCTGGCTACTTCCACGACAATTTGGTTCTTCCTTTCTACTAGTCCATTCTGCTCCGGATTGTACGAAGTTGTCCACTCTCTTTGGATGCCCTCCCTAGCGCAAAAGTCCGTGAAGTCCTTGTCAACATATTCTCCACCATTATCTGAGTGCAAAACTTTTATTTTCTTTCCAGTCAGATTCTCCACCAAAGCCTTGAACTCTTTGAATCGACAGAAAACCTCATCCTTGGGTTTCAAAAAATAAATCCAAGTTTTCTTGGAGTGGTCATCGATGAAGATGACGAAGTATTTGACACCACTAAGAGCCTTAGTGGACATTGGTCCACAGATATCTGAGTGTATCAATCCTAGTACACTCTTGGACTTGGTTTTACTTCTAGGAAATGCTACTTTGGCATACTTGCCCAAAGCACATCCTTTGCATACATCATCTCTTTTTGTACTAAGGTTTGGAACTCCTATTACAATTTTCCTAAGGATTCTCTGAGCCCCATGGTGCAAATGTCCCATTCGTCTATGCTATAGTTCATTCAAATCCTTGTCCCCGTGACTTCCTATTAGTGCCATTGGTGATTCTAGATGTAACCTGTACAGCCTATTGCTCCTGATTCTGATCTGCATTTTCGTTTTCCAGCTTGGGTGTTTGACGTACACTTTCTCCTTGATGAAGAAAACATCATAGCCCTTGCTTTGAAGTTGCGATAAGGAAAGTAAGTTCATTCCCATCCCTAGCACATGCAGCACATTGGTGGCTCAGAACGGCTCTCCCGTTTTTGTTTTAAACATTATGGTCCCCTTTCCCACTGGAGTACACTTTGCCTTATTCCCCATGGTGAACTCAAAATTCATCCTTTCCTCCTGATACTTAGAGAAACATTCCCGAATTCCTGTCATATGCCAGGAGGCTCCACTGTCTATATACCATACCTTAGATGATACCGAACTTATTACACAAGCAACTTCTTCTTCCAATCTAGAAGCCAAGATAGAGAAATCAAGATTTCTATCCCTTGTGCAATTTTCTGAAAATCTGCACGAGTCTCCTGATGTTGATGCCTCTACATCATGATCTCGACCCATAATTGATTTTCCCTTCATGTCTCTGATTCTTTGCTCTGATACCATGTGAAAATTCTATTACTACAACAACTGATTTACTTTTCCTACTTATTCATCAATAAGTTATTTACGAAATCGCTTCTGTAAATATTAAAATAAACTCTATTGCAGATATCACACCATAGAACAGAAACAAATACATACACAAAAACCAAACACATCAACACAATTATTTTTGGACAAATGTCTCCGAAAAAACCCAATGCGGGAAAACTGGTGCAGCAAAGGAGGATTTTATTATGCAGCTATTCTTGAGTACAATTGAGTGCCAAACTGGGTTACCCAATAGAGATAAATTCTCCAACACTTTCCCCAAACTCAGTGTCAGACTTGCTAGCCTTTGCGTTGCTTCCAGACCCTCTGCATCAGTGCCTGCCTCTTTGCGTTAGCATTGGGCCTCTCTATATCACCCACACAGGCCCTCCAGTGACTGCATAGTCATACTGCCTCTATGTCTGCCTAAGAGGTTCTGCGTCTGCCTCTCTAATCTCTGTGCTAATCTTCTGGTACTGTTCCTGCCTCTCTATTCCGTACTCGCTACCTCTTGCTGCAATCCAGACCTCTAGTTTGAATTTCTCAACAAACCTTGCTCCAAAAATTGAACTAAGTAGTCTCCCTCAGTATATCTCTAACTCAACCTCAAGCCTTCTCTTATACTTTCCCTGTTGATGAATCAACGACCGAGATTAAGTCCCTAATCGACGGCTAAGATTAAAATAGACTTGATCTTCGTCTCTTAGAAGCTTCTCATCCTTATCTTTATTAATACCCATTAATATTTTTATTTTCCTAAGTTTAGACTTAGTACCTCATTAAAAATATTAATTATTTTAATAACTTTTCACCAAATGGAATTTTCCAAAATGATTTCTAGGTCTTGGAGATCTCATGCTCTTCAGTCTCTCCACCAATTTTCATGGCTAGAGCACATCTGATGCTACCCCAAATCAACACGTTGTAACCTACTGCCCCAACACGCTCTTAAGGTATGAAACATGGAAAATGACGTGAATCTTGCCCCCTGGTGGTAGCTCCAACTCGTATGCTACCTCTCCAACTCTCCTGATCACCCTGTATGGCCCATAAAACGTGGTTCCAGCTCCTCGGCCTCCCTTTGCTTCAATGTTGACTGCATGTATGGCTACAATCGCAGGAACATCAAGTCCCCCTCCTCAAAGTGCCTCTCAAGCCGATGTTTATCAGCATACATCTTTTGTTGTTTCTGAGCTGTCAGCAACTTATCCTTGAGAGCCTTGAGGATGTCTAGCTCTCTAGGATCCAATCTTTGGCCTTTGGGGCCCAGTTATCTCCAAGAGAAATGTTAGCAAACCACAAATCATCATAACCATATAAAGCACGAAAAGGTGACATACCAATGGATATATGATTGGTGGTGTTATAGAAATACTCCCCTAAGTGTAGCCATCGAATCCATGCCCTCTGCTGCCCGGTCACATAGTTCTTAGGATAGCCCTCTAGCCACTTGTTCACCCTATCTATCTAGTCATCTGTCTATGGGTGGTAACTAGTGCTCGGGGTGAGCTCAGTACCCACTAGCCTGAAGATCTCCTGCCAGAATCCTCCCATAAATTGGTTGTCCCTGTCGCTGACTATGGTCTTAGGGAGTCTATGCAAGCGGAAAACCTCGCTAAAGAACAACTCTACCACCTGAGAGGCCAAGTACCGTGTTGGAATGGAAAAGAAATGGGCATACTTGGTCAGTCAGTTAACCACCACATAGATACAATCCTTGCCTTGCACTGTTGGAAGCCTTGTGATGAAATCCATAGAGATACTCTCCCATTTCCCCTTAGGAATGGGGAGAGGCTACAACAACCCGCTGGCTAAGTTAACTCCCCCGTGTTCCTCTAACAGGCCTCACACTCCTACACATACCGCAAAACATCCCCCTCGGGGCCCTTCCATGTGAAGCACTCTCTCACTGCCATGTATGTCTTCCTGAACCCCTGATACCCTGACAATGGAGAATAATGGGTTGCATGAAGTATCCGCTCCCTCAACAGTGAGCATGAAACCAAGAATATGTACCCCTTGTAGTAGATAATCTCAGCCATCACTCGGTAGCGCTCATCTGTGTGAATTCCCTCCAAGATCTCACATGCCCGCCGATCCTTGGAGTACTCTACTAACAACTGCACCTTCCAGTCATGGAAAATGCTCATGAGTGAAAGCCCTGTTGGTCTCTGGGATAGTGCATCAGCTACCACATTGTGCTTCCCCCACACATACTCAATATCAAGATCGTAGGCCTGCACCTTGTTGACCCACCTCTGCTGCCTGTCATTGAGGCCTTGTTGCCCCATGAAGTGGTGAAGACTATTGTGATCTGTCTTCACTCGAAACTGGTTGCCCACCAAGTATTGTCGAAACTTGGCCAATGCATGCATGATGGCCAACATCTTCTTCTCATATATAGAATATGACTGCTCATGGGGTAGAAGCTTTTGGCTATCGAAAGCAATGGGGTGCCCACCTTGGGACAAAACTACCCCAATCCCCTCACTTAATGCATCACACTCTGAAATCTAGGAGTGCCAATAATGGGCAACTAATGATCACCTTGTTGAGGTGATCGAAAGTTGTTTGAGCTCCATCTGTCCATGAAAAAGCCCCCTTTTTAGTCAAATTTGTGAGGGGTGTCACTAACTGTGAGAAGCCCTTGACGAACTTCCGGTAATACGTGCAAATGCCCAAAAACCCCCTCAGTTCTATCACATCTCTGGGCACCAGCCAGTCTTGAATGGCCCTAATCTCCTCACACACCTTGACCCCACCTGCGCCAATAATGTGTCCAAATTAAAGCATCTCTATCAACCCAAACTCACACTTGGACAACTTGGCATAAAACTGTTACTCCTCTAAAATGCTTAACATTGTCTCCTAGTGTTGCAAGTGCTCCTCCCACATCCTGTTGTAGATCAGGATGTCATCGAAGAAAACCAACACAAATTTCCTCAACTGCCCCCTAAACACATGGTTCATACAAGAATGAAAAGTGGTAGGGGCGTTGGTTAGCCCAAAAGGCATGACCAAGAACTCCAAATGCCCATAATGACACCGGAAGGTTGTCTTCGGGATGTCCTAATCCCTCACCCAGATCTGATGATACCCCGACCACAAATCTATCTTAGAGATGAACTTAGCTCCTCTAAGCTCATCCAACAGCTCATCAATACATGGTATGGGATACCGATTCTTCAACGTCTTCCTGTTGAGCACCCTATAATCAATGCACATGCACAAGGTTTTGTCCTTCTTCTTCACCAACACTACTAAAGAAGCGAAGGGGTTGGAACTCGGCCTAGTGTGGCCCAAAGCCAACAACTCCCGAATGGCTCACTCAATCTCATCCTTATAGGCTTTGGGATGCCTACAAGGTGTGGTGATGACTTCTTGCACACTAGGCTCCAACTCTATGATGTGCTCAAACCCCCTGTCTGGTGGCTACCCTGGTGGTAAGTCTCCAAAAACTACCAAATATTTGTCGAGTATAGCCTGTATGTCTGGATGTGGTGGCTTGGTTTGTCCCCCAGCCTTTGAAATCCTCAGCTCTATCAACCATGCTATGTCCCCATGCTTCAAATTGACCTCCATCCTGTGGGCCGAAACTGTCTGTGGAAGATATGAATGCATGCCCCAAAGAACTACTAGCTTACCATCTGGCCTGGTAAACTCCATCTCGAGTTTCCTCCAGTCGGTGGTAACTTGGCCAAGGAATACAACCATTAGACACCCATCACCACATTGGTGTTTGGTACGTCCACCACGAAGAAATGGTCTGCCATCAAATAGTTCCCCGTGGTCATAGTTGAAGCGAGGACATATCAAGTGCACTTCATAGTCCTATCCTCTGGTACCAAAACTGAAAACCCCTCAAACTCTGCAGTGGTGATGCCTCTCCTCTGGACCATCTGAGCATCAATAAAATTGTGGGTGGCCCCACTATCTACTAAGACAGACACGTTGCCCCTGCATTATGCCTCTGACCCTCAGGGTTAGAAATTTGGGAACCCCGCACAAAGAGGCTAGGATTCCCCCAGATGGTGCAAAAGATGCTCCCCCATGTGGCGGTAGTGGTAGTGGTCCACTCTCTGTCAGATACTCACTGTCTCCCCCACCATACTCCAACTCCACCTCATCCTCTTGATCACTATCCGAGAAGACCTCAATATAATGGGCCTTGCAAGCGATGCATCAATGGCCTAGTGCCAATGGCTCCTAACATGTAAAGCACAACTCCCTCCTCTTGAAGTCTCTCCTGGTCTCATCGTCCAGCTGCCCATGCACTTGAGTTGCTCTCTGTGCTAGTCATGGTCTAGTGTCACTCCAAGGTAGGGAGTGTGTGGTGGAATAGGTGCCAGGGTCCTCGAGATGGCCCCTTGCACATCCCTCGCACAAGTCACAGCCTCTTGTAGAGTAGAGGGTCTGCGTGACTTCACCAGTCCACGCAGTGGCTCCATCAACCCCTCCACAAATGTGTACACCCTCCTAGCATCCGACAAATCTGGCACCATGACCGAGACCCTCAAGAACTCCGAAATACAGTGCTCTAGATGTCCCATCTACCTGAGTTGGGTCAACTCCCTGAAGTGAGCCTCTGGATCCCTCCGATCAAAATGCTCCACTAATCTCCGTGTGAAATCCTCATAGGAAGTCACATTGGCATGCCCCAAAGTGGACAAGCTATGAAACCACTAGTCGTGTGCCTCTCCCTCCAAATGTAAAGTGGCCATTTTAGTGGCCTCCACTTCCGTCATCCTGTTGAGATGGAAATAGGTATCCAACTTCTCCACCCAAGCACGAGTTATGCACTTGGTAGTGCCATTGTCTGTCGAGAACTACATCCTCCCAATGGTGCGCTGCAACTCGTAGCGTTGCGTGCCCTAGCCTCCATAGCTCCTTCCCTTCTCATTCTACTTAAGATGGCAATAATGCTTGAAAAATATTGTTGCTTTGAAGTCCTCTATCATGGACTTCCACTCCCTGAAATACTCTCCCATAGGTGTCTGATCATCAACTCCTCCTTATTCACCTAGTGTTGTGGGTAGGAAAGAAGGAAGCGTGGTCCTAGTTGGCCCACTAGAGGATGGTGGCTGCGCAATAGATGAAGGGTGGTCATATTATTGAGAGGCTCTAGAAGTCTCTCCAAATAGAAAATCTTGGTGAGTGCTCCATTCTTGGTTCTACATTTTGATCTCATCTAACATCTCCTTTTGCCCCTTTTCCAAATCATTCAGTGCCTTCAAGAGACTGTCAAAAGCCATCTCCTCCTTGCTCTTGGGCTCCCCCATATCCTTTATTATCATTGCCTTCCCACGGTCCTCAATGTCTGGAGTGATCTCTAGCTCCCTCACCCTGCTTAGGTACCTTTGCCTCCTATAGCTAATATTTTGTCTGTCCTCCTCACTCAGAGGAAAGTCCCCCATGGCTGAGCCAAGATCTGAGCTCTGATACCATTGTAATGTTCCTAATTAGGAAAAACAATGATATGCAAAGCAAACAACAAAATTACACCACAAAAAATTACAAACTTTAGTATGCACCCATGAAAAACCAAAAATGTAGAAGCAATTGAGCCATTTTATTATAAACTAGAGAAAGAGTACAACTATATGGAAGGAATGCAATTGGGCTTGCCTCAAAGACAAGCGGAGCAAAGCCCAGGTGAATAAATATGAAGCCCGAATGTTGTTATCAACTGCCCAAGTACTTCTCTACGCTACCCCAACAATTATGCACTGTCTGTTGCAAAGATATAGTTGGAAACCCTTCCTCTGGCACTCAAAAAATTCCGCAAAATTACCTCCAAGCTCCTCAAGCAAAACCCACCAAAACCTAGAAAGGGTTTGGGCTAATCCCGACCTCCGAAAATTGACCCCCAAAGGCCCTATGCTCTCCATTGGTTGTTGAAATATGATGTCTGCCAATGCACTAGCAAACCTCCCCAAAATCACCCCAAAAAGGCTGCAATCCACTCCACAAATATTATAAATATTTCTCCCAGCAAGTTCCAACCACAATGAGCAAAATCCACTCACACGTGTGCCCAATGACACCCTTTTGCGCAAGCCCAAGAGCAACAAACTCACTCCAGAAAATAGTTGTCTCCACCAGCTCCCAAACTCCCCAAGAAAACCTGCAAAATACTTGAGCTCCCTTCTCCTAATTTCCTTCGACAATTTCTCCCCGAAAGAGCCCTGAAATGACTCCCTCAAGAGCCTCTTCTGCATCCTCCAGAAATACGCACTACTTGGAAAATCTGGATGCAAATGCTGGAAAAATCATTGTAAGTCTCATCTAGATAGGTGTGAAAGAACCGCTCTAGGGTGGCACTCAAAGTCCCCTGAAGAAGGATGAGTTCTCCGCTTGGAAAACTCATGTTGAACAGCAAGTTACACGACTAAGCAGCTCGAGCAACTGAGTTAAGTTTGATATGCCAAAAGATGCGAAAGAAGTTGAGATCCCTGCTTTTATAATTTCGTGAGCCTTCCTTCCCAAGTGGGTCGCTCGACCAAGCAAATTGAATTCCCTCCTAAGCATTTCGAACCATAGACTAAGTGAAGTGTGTTTTTCATTGTGTGGGTGACCCCCACATTCCACTAGCAAAATAATGTCACTTCCTTTTAACTCCAAAGTCCTTTAACAAAAAAATTCCCTCCTAAGCATTTCGAACCATAGACTAAGTGAAGTGTGTTTTTCATTGTGTGGGTGACCCCCACATTCCACTAGCAAAATAATGTCACTTCCTTTTAACTCCAAAGTCCTTTAACAAAATGGAGTGAGTGCACAGCCTCCAAAATTATTCTCAAAATTGGGGAATTAATTATGTTCCAAGATAATTTAGGACGGGGCATTACATCTTGCATGAACCATGTATTTCATGCACAGTTGAGGCTACATGTCCTTGTTTTCTTTGATGACATATTGATCTATAGTAGGACATGGGAGAAGCACTTGCAACATCTAGAGGAGGTGCTCAAGATCTTGGAGGGACAGCAATTCTACGCGAAGTTGTCCAACTGTGAGTTTCGGCTCATGGAGATGCTCTATTTGGGGCACATTATTGGAGCAGATGGGGTAAGAGTGCACCAAGAGAAGATCAAGGCTATTTTGGACTAGCTCGCACCAGGAGCGTGACAAAGCTACAAGGATTTTTGGGCATTTGCACCTACTACAGGAAGTTTTTGAATAGCCTTTTAGAGTTGGCAACACCCCTCATTGATTTGACCAAGAAAGGTGCATTCGAGTGGACAGATGGGGTGCAGGAGGCCTTTGAGTGCCTCAAATAGGTGATAAGCAGTAGTATGGTGTTGGCACTTCCAGATTTCACACAACCCTTTGTGCTTGAATGTGATGCATCAGGGGAGGGCATAGGAGCAGTCTTGATGCAAGGGAGACACCCGATAGCTTTTGAGAGCCGGAAGCTACTCCCCAATGAGCGGTTATAAACCATTTACGATAAAGAGATGCTAGCCATCATGCATGTGTTGGCCAAATTTAGACAGTACCTGGTGGGCAATAGATTTCGGGTGAAAATAGATCACAACAGCCTCAAATTCCTTCTAGAGAAAAACTAGTTGTAGGAGAGGCAGCGAAAGTGGGTGAGCAAGATCCAGGCGTACGATTTTGACATTAAGTATGTCAAGGGTCGGCAAAACGTGGTAGTAGATCCATTGTCTAGGAGGCCGACTACTATCTCACTTATGAGCCTTGCACGAGATTGGAGGGTGCAGTTACTAGTGGAGTATTCCAAGGACTGGCATGCATGTGAGCTTCTTGATGGTACAACTACAGATGACCGATACAAAGTGATGAACGAGGTGATCTACTATAAGGACCGGATTTATTTCATGCGCAACTCCCAATTGAGGGAGATGATTATGTAGGTTGCCCATGATTCACCATTGGTAGGAGGACACCAGGGGTTCACCAAAACATACAGGGCTATCAGGGAGCATTTTTCATGGAAGGGCAACAAGGGCGATGTTTTGAGGCACATTCGGGAGTGCGACATGCCAAAGGAAAAAGGGTGAGCAGACACACCCTGTTGGATTATTGCAGCCTCTTCCTATCCCTGAGGGAAAATAGGAGAGTATTTCAATAGATTTTATCACAGCATTGCCTGCAGTCCAAGGCAAGGACCGCATCTATGTGGTGGTTGACAGATTGACCAAGTTTGCCCACTTCTTTGCTATCTCAGCTCGGTCTTCAGCTTCACAGGTGGCTGAACTATTTTTTTGGGAGGTGTTTCGACTTCATCGCCTTCCCAAGACCATTGTTAGTGACTAGGACAACAAGTTCATGGAAGGATTTTGGCAAGAGTTATTTAGGTTGGTGGGTACTGAGCTTACTCTGAGCACTAGCTATCACCCCCAGACAGATGGGCAGACAGAGATTGTGAACAAGTGGTTGGAGGGCTATCTATGCAACTATGTGACGGGCTAGCAGTGTGCATGGATACGATGGTTGCATTTGGGTGAATATTGTTACAACACAAAGTACCACATGTCCATAGGTATGCCTCCATTTCGAGCTTTGTACGGTTATGATGCATTGACTTTCGTTGACATGATTTTTGGAGACAATAGGGCTTATGGGGCCAAGGATTGGATACAAGAGAGTAAGGATATCCTTCGGGCCCTCAAGGATAACTTATAGACTACACAGAACCAACGGAAGTTGTACGCAGATAGGGGTCGACTACAGAGGCAGTTTGAGGTTGGGGATTTGGTTTTCCCGAGGCCCCAACCATACAAGCAGTCTACGCTCAAGGAGAAGGGGGCCAAGAAGCTCAAGCCCCATTTTTATGGAACATACCGGGTCATCGGGCGTGTTGGAGTGGTAGAGTATGAGTTGGAGCTACCTCCAAGGAGCAGAATCCACAATATATTCCATGTGCCTTGCCTAAAAAAAGCGTTGGAGCAGCAAGTGAAAGCAGCTACAGAGTTACCACCCTTGGATGATGAAGGGGCATTTGATCGTGGAGCCTGAGGCCATTTTGGACACCAGTGAGAGACGATTGCGGAATAGGGTCATCAAATAATTCTTGGTCAGTTGGAGAAATTTTCCGAATGAGGATGTCACTTGGGAGGGAGAGCAGGTACTCCAGCACCCATCTTTGTAGTTGCTTGGGGACAAGCAACATTTAGGCAGGGAAGATTGTGATATTCCCACTTAGAAATTATTGTTAAGTGAGAAATAAATTTGGACAATTTTGACAATTTTGGGTTCTAACTTAGGACAAGTGGGTTGGACGACCCCACTTCAATTTTTTATTGATAAAGGCACTCACACAAGGGAAAAAAGGCAAGAATTGAACTCTTAGTGGAATGTTGGGTCTACCAAGAGAGAAATACGCTCCACATAAGAAATTCAAGCTACTTGGGAAGGAAAGGAGTTCGATGGTGGTACCCACAAGAGGAAGAGGTCGCCATCAGTTTGGGACATTTGACAATTTGACAAATACTTGCACCTAGCATGCTTGAGCTATTGAGCCAAGTTTGCACCCAAGATTCTCAGGCAAGTCTCCTTTCTTCAGTGGACTTTGAGTGCCAGCTCAAGCAGGGAGATCGATTTCCTTGTGAGCTTGATCAGCATCATCTTCAGGCAATTCGTGGGGGTTTTCTTGTAGCATTTCGAGCATAGGAGAGGAGTACGATTTGCTTGGAGTGGCCAACAAAGAGCAGAAATATTGGTGGGGTTTCCGAGGGAACCTTGCACCATCATTTGTTGGAGATTTTCGGGGAAAGGTCAGCGAAATTAAGGAGTCTCCTTGTAGCAGCGTGACTATCGTGGTGACTGTGTGGGCTTGCACAGAGGGAGTTTCTGGGCACCTGTGGGAGCTAGGGAAGTGACCCCTTGGTGTTGATTCAAGTTGGGGACTCGGGGAGATATCCGGAGGAGTGGGCCCTAGTATTTTTCATTGTTTTGAACAGTTGGAGCAATGATTTACCAAGTGGGCCAAAATTCCCAGCCAATTGAGGAGCACGTTGAAATTGGGGTCAATTTCGGGGGTCTGAAGTAGTCCAAACCCTTTTTGGGTTCGGTGCGTTATTTGAGAGGAGTCCGAGGTTAATTTCCCAGAATGTTCTGAGCACCAGAAGTGGGTCAACCAACAGATTTTTTGCAGCAAACTGGGCAGTTTTTCTAGGGCAGCATAGGGCACAGCTGAAGCACACATTCCAACACTTGGGCATTGGATTTTCTCATCTAGGGCTTGTTTAGCTTGCCTTTTTGGGCAAGCCCAAGTTCACTCACACCAAAACCCCTTTGCACTGTTGTAATATTCCCTATTTTCCTAAGTCACTTAGAAATATTACACTTTTTGACAATTTTAGAATTAGCCACAATTTTGGGTATTTTGACTTAGGAGAGGAAAAAAATCGAATTCTTGGTGGGTTGTGGGGGCCACACACCAAAGGAATACACACTCCCTTAGGGAAACGCACTTGGGGAGAGAGAAAGAAAGAGAAGGAAGGCATGCTAGTGGAAAATGGGGCCCACAAGGAAAGGAGAGCAACAAGCATAAATAGAAGAGGAGGGACCATCATTTGAGGTCTTTTATCAATCTAAACATTACAGCATTGTTTGCTTGAGCTCTTGAGCAAAGTCGACATTGTGTTGTTCAGCACACGAGGTTTTTGAGGGGAAATCTCAACTCCTTCGGTGTACTCCGAGTGCCAACCTTAGGGAGCCATAGCTACACTTGTGAACTAATCCAGGAGAATTATACTGGCGATATCGAATTGTTCTTGGAGTATTCTAAACATAGAAGGGAAATACACACACCTTGGGAGAGGAAGCTACAAAACCGTTTTGGCACCGAGCTTTTAGGGTCACATTACTTTGGTATTTTGCAGCCATTTTGTGGGAGTTTGGTGGGTTGAATCAATGACTATTCCTCCGGCTGAAATTCTTTTTCCAGTGCACATGTAGACGCAGTCTCATTTGGCCTGCGCAGTTCCTTGGGGGGAGACTTAGTTGTGGGAGGATTCGCTGGGGATTTGAGCAGAGATTTTCCATGAGGCATAAGGGGAATTTTCGGGAACATTCCTCAGCATTTGGGGGTTCATTTGCAACAGATTTCTAGGTGGTACACATTTTCGAGCAAGTGGAAGGGCTTACTCTAATTGGGGGCAAATTTGGAAGGTTGGAACTAGGCCCAACCCTTTATGGGTTTTTCTGGGTTTATTGAGAGGCCAATATTAATTTTGCAGAATTTTTTGAGCGCTTCTGAAGGCAGAATTCCTAGTTCCACTCAGCAGCCAACAACATAAATTGATAAAGGAGTGCGCAGTTTATTCCAGGGTCATTTCCACCACTTGGGTTTGTGACACATTTATGGTTTTGTTGAGCTGGTGCAGTAGCACCTGTGGCTAATTTGTCATAAATTTTCGAGCACTCTAAAGGGTCCAAACAACATCTTCCTTCCAGCTAGCAGTTGTAGTTTTCGAGGGCCAGTGCAGAAATAGAAGGGGAAGTACTTCCTAGCATTTGGGCAACAAGGCAATAACTTTGAATGAGGTATGATGCAACAAATGATGATTGATGTGGTTGAGCAATTGATTCATTCTGCAATTGGGAATCGGGACCATTCTCAATTATACAACAAGTCCACTATGCCCAAAAGTATGGGCAATGCATCAAGATGGCAAGACATGATTGCAACTGATGTGGAGTTATTGGAAGCAAATTGCAGGGCATACCAATCATTGGGCCATGGCATTCAAGCGTCCCTCTCTTTTTGGGAGTTCTGTGAACTAAGAGATCTCACAAATTAGTGGGGATTCAATGGAATTATGCAAGGATGATGAGGAGGATTAAGGAAGAAGATATTAGAGTAGTTCAAGGGGCCATGGTTGGCAAGGAGACAGTTGAGCATACACCCGTTCATGAGATGCCAGTCATTGTTGACGTATCCATTGAAGAGGTATCCCGGGTTGTGACCGAGTTCTCATGTGATAATAGCGCACCACAGGTTGATGAGGTGTCAAGAGACATCTCCACTGTTGATGAGGAGCCAACAGGTATAGAGGCATCAAGATCTATGACAGAGTTGTGGGACGACAGTCACCTATAGCTGACTGGTGAGCATGTCTTGCATGTTGGGTTGTTTATGTAGGAGCAGTCGGAGGCTCGTGTTGAGTCCATGATGGAGGAGGATGTGCAACCATCCTTTGGGCTAGCCATTGATGAGGGGCAACATAGAGACCACACATTAGGATTTCAGCATAGTTCGCTTCAGAGGCACACTAATGGGATCTATACGTCATTAGCCCACACTTACCTATTTGGGTTGATGGAGGCAGAGTTGTCTAGACATACCCGAGGGGATAGACAAGTTAGCAGGACTGAGTGACATAAGCTAAGTATGACACCGCATCAGCTTGGAGGGCTTGTTCCTTCCATAGGGGATTGTACATTCGATCCCTCCTTTGGGATTGGATGGCGAGAGGTATTGAGCGGGTACCCGATGGAGTAGACTAGGCAGTTGCATACATCCATGGCCACAGTTCGGCAAAGGCCAAGGATTACCAAAGGGACTTGAGGGCTAGACTGTTGTTGGGATCCAGGTGGGATTTCCCATCACATCATAGAGTTGTTAGGTGACAGTAGTGGCTACGTGATGGATCTAATGTTTGGGTGCACATACATTTTTAGATCTCCATCAGAGCCCTAGTCAGCACTAGTGACAAGATGGTTTGACAGGGGATTAGACAGATTTCATGAGTTGTCTTGCCATATTGACTGTGCGTGGAGTTACAAGGTGATTAGCTTACTCTGGCAAGAACTCATAGGAGGAGGTGGCATCGGCAGGCCACCAGACAGGGCATTACATGGAGACGGTGCCCTTTCATTGGTATGTTGGACACCGGAGCTACTGAGGGTAGGCACAGTAGTGTCATTCCCATTGGCATGTGAGGAGTCAAGTCACTCAGATCTTTCAGGGCAGATGGAGAGATGTAGCCCACATCATGGAGGATTTACTAGCAGAGTGGTGGATACTTTGGCACATGCAGGATACCGTATGTTACAAGGTGGTATGACAGTGAGTAGTGATAAATAAGACTCCATAGAGTTATCTTGTAGCGCCTAGTGTTATGTAGAGGGATGGGAACTGATGCGTATAGACCTAATTTTAGGCCATAACATCCAATGGTGTGCAGGGAGATGCAGTGAGGAACAGTGGCCTACAGAGGAGCATGCAGATGCATGGTGGTGTGTCGTAGCATGTCGGTTTACACTCTGGAGTAGTGGGAGTAGCTCGCGTCGCATTGAGTACCTGCGGGGACTGTCAAGTATGGTGGCACAGGTAGGACACAAGGTGATACAAGATGGGGCAACATTAGCAGGGGATATCTAGTGGTGTACAAGGGTAGGTCGGGTGTACAATAGCATGTCGAGGAGTACAAGGATGCTCGGTGGTATGCAGCGGTGTATGGTGTTGCGCAGTGGGGTCATGGAGTGTTGGCTCCAAGGCTAAGTTGCACGAAACAAGGAAACGTGTACGAGTTTCCAAAATGGGCACGAGTACAAAATGACCCCCCCCCCCCCAAATTTTGGAAACAAAGAAACGCAATATATATATATATTAGGACATTTAAGAAATATGTGCAATCATAAAGCATATAACATTCTAATTTGTTACATTATGATTAAATTGTCAATTGTCAATGCATAAACTATAAGTCTCTAAATTTACACCACATTTACTCACGAATGATCACATAATGAAAATAGCAATATCCAAAATCAGCGACAAGAAATTTCTAATTTCTTGTCTCGTGCTTGATTCGGAGTCTCCCCCTACATAATCGAACGACCTTACTGCTCTTGATTAAATACAAGTTCCATACCCTAGTACCCTCCGTGCTCTTGATTATTTGGAGTCTCCCCTGCATAAAGGGCTTGGTTCTCTTGATTAAATACAAGTTCCATGCCCTAGTACATGACAAAATCCAATGGAAACATTACAATCCCTCCAATCCTGAAAAACAGATATGTCTACTGGATTTTGAGTGAGATCTAAAATTCTACTTTCTCCATATGAAATCCAATGAGGGCGAAACCACTCTCAAACATCCTGAGTCATTTCATGGTAATGTTAAATGATCATCCTTTTACTTTAAGAATTTTAACATTACCATGAACTGCATATCAACACTAGGGCCATAGGCTTGAACATTACGATGCCCCACTCAAAAAAATCCTCCTTTATATAACTTGAGAGGCATCTAGAAGCATCCAGAAGATATTTTTGTCGCCCAATAAAAAATTAGAAGCAAAAAAATAAAAATAAAAATACAAGAAAAAGTCAAGTTAGAAGAGGAAACTCCACCGTACGGCCTGTAAACGCGTTTCCGACCATACTGGCCACGTTTCCTCCTCGAGAAACGGGCCAGTACAGTCGGAAATGAGTTTCCAAGCTGTACGGTATGAGTATCCTTGTTTCCATTTCGTTTCCGGCTGGAAACGGACCCTTCTTCAACGTTTCCTACAACTTAGCTCCAGGGAGACTCCTAGACGAAGACACCGGGCATACCTTTGGGTGTAGTTCACCCAAGAACAACAAGGACACAGATGAGCGATACTTGATAATATCCATGGGGACTCGCATGCCTGACCCTCTTCTACATCACTCACGGGTGCCATCGATTTGGCCATTGTCCTTTGACACTCTAGGCATGAGCAGCGAGGGACGGGGAGCTCACCCGAGATATTTGGATGTCACGCAACGCACTAGGGGAGAGACTTCTTAGCAGTGGCATTGGGTCGGTGCATGAGTTGATAGCCATAGGTTGGGGGATGAGGTGATCATTTGCAAGGGTGGCATATTATTCATCACTGAGCCTACACCTAGGGTGCTGGTCACAAGGGAGACATGTGTTACTCTTTCCATAGGGTATGTCAAGACCATGCATGGGCAGAGGATACCATGTATGGTTGAGGCAGTTTTCTAGTATGAGTCCAGGCTCCAGACATTGTATTGGCACATTATCGAGAGGGCGAATGGCAGACCCAGTGAAGATGGTTGGCAGGAGCAGGAGGGAGCCACATACGCCGAGTCGATTGTGAGTATCAAATACCCATCTATTGGTGGGCATTCAGGGGGTAGCTATTTGGCACATGTGGCTTCCAACAGTCATCAGTACTACATAGTGGCAGGCACATGGCAGTTTAGCATGCATCAAATTAGTTCATGATATATGGAGCCTATCTAATGATTGCGTGCAAGGACTAGAGATGAGGCACATATGGATTCCAACAGTTGTCAGAGTTATGCCACAGCAAGTCCGACTATGGGATGCAAGGATTCAATTGGTTGATAGATCACTCTGTCTCATGATGAGCAGAGTCATGGTAGAGCGTGATCTAGTTCACTCTCGGGTTGGTACATGGGGGTTCGCAGAGGCCTTCATCGTATGGAGAGGAAGGCTTTCTCTATTGTTGCACAGGTTCAGAGTTATATTTGGATGGGTAGGCCTTGGCGTCATGGAGATGCTTGGGCAGGATGTATTTGACATTTATCAGTGTTTCACCATTGGGTTCTAAGAGAGGACGATACAGTGTACACACGAAGCGCGGTCTATTAGAGCCAGAGTGACGCAACGACAACATAGTGGCACCCTTTTGAGGCTAGCAAGGGACTCGAGCATCACAGTACTTGACAACTCAACGATCTTTTGGGATGAGTTGGCTACTATAAGGGAAGATCATTCATATTCCCCATTGGGATTTAGTGAGTCGTTGATGGCGCGGGGGACTTTATTAGCATGGCAGATTGGTCAGCAGGATGCTATCTGGGGAAGCTCATGCGGGCTGAACTACATCCCCATAGGGATTGGGTTGTATTTTCAGGAGTTTACACTTAGGGTGCATGGGATGGACTACTCGATAGGGCAGCTTCTTGGGGAGTTGGACAGAGCCCTGCATTATCATGATGCTCTACTTCTTGAAAGAATGCAAATGGCTTCTAACTTTCTGGTATATACACCTGGTTGGATAGTGGGTGCAGGAAGGGGTGCTCCACACTAATCAAGGTGGCTCGAGATCTTGGTATTGAGGGATCCCTTTGTGACAACATAATGTGTGGGATAGGGATAACTCAACAACACATTTGGGACCTTGGTATTATTTGCGTGACTATTTGGGCCATCAGATAATGGGGAGGCTTGTTCAACCATTGCTTGGGGACAAGCAATTTTTGGAGAGGACTGTAATATCCCCAATTTTCCTAAGCCACTTAGGAAATATTACACTTTTTGACAATTTTGGAATTAGCCACAAATTTGGGTATTTTGACTTAGGAGAGGAAAATCGAATTATTGGTGGGGTGTGGGGGGCACACACCAAAAGAATACAGGCTCCCTTGGGGAAATGCACTTGTGGAGAGAGAAGGAGAAGGAAGGCATACCAGTGGAGAATAGGGCCCACGAGGAAAGAAAGAGGGAAACAAGCATAAATAGAAGAGGAGGGACCATCATTTGGGGGATTTTATCAATCTGAAAATTATACTATTGTTTGCTTGAGTTGTTGAGCCAAATCAACATTGTGTTGTTCAACACACGAGGTTTCCGAGGGGAAATCTCAACTCCTTCGATGGACTCCAAGTGCCACCCTAAGGGAGCCATAGCTACACTTGTGATCTGATCCGAGAGAATTCTACAGGTGATATCGACTTGTTCTTGGGGCATTCTGGACGTAAAAGGGAAATACACACACCGTGGGAGAGGGAGCTACAGAACCATTTTGACACCAAGCTTTTAGGGTCACATTACCTTGGTATTTTGCAGCCATTATGTGGGAGTTTAGTGGCCTAAATCAGTGGCTATTCCTCAAGCCAAAATTCTTCTTCCAGTGCACATGCAGAGCCAATCTCATTGGGTCTGTGCAGTTCCTTGGGGAGAGACTTCGTTGTGGGAGGATTTGTTAGGTATTTGAGCTAAGATTTTCTAGGAGGCATAAGGGAAATTTTGGGGAGCATTCCTCAGCATTTGGGGGTACATTTACAGCAGATTTCTGGGTGGTACGTATTTTCCAGTAGGTGGAAGGGCTCACTCTAATTGGGGGAAAATTTTGGAAGGTTAGTACTAGGCCCAACCCTTTTTGGGTTTTTCTGGGTTTATTGAGGAGTGGCCAAGATTAATTTTTCAAAAAAAAATTAGCACTTTTGAGGGCAGAATTCCTAGTTCCACTCCGCAGTCAGCAACATAAATTGATAGAGGAGGGTACAGTTTATTCTAGGGCCATTTCCACCACTTGGGTTCATGAGACATTTCTAGGTCTTGTTGAGCTCGTGGAGTAACGCCTGTGACTAATTTCTCAGAAATTTTGGAGCACTCTAGAGGGTCCAAACAACATCTTCCTTCCAGCTAGCAGTTGCAGTTTTGTAGGGCCTACGCAGAAATAGAAGGGGAAGTATACTTCCTAGCAGTTGGGCAACATACTTTCTCACCTGGGGTTGTCAAGCTTGCTTTAGCAAGCCCAAGTGCACACACTCCATTCAGATTTGTACTTTCCAGTTGCATATATATAATAAAATGGCTCAATTATGCGCATTTCTTAGCTAAATTTGTGGGTCACTTATTGCATGTTGGATTTTATGTGTTGCATGTGTATTTTTGTTTGTTTATCACTGTATTTCCTAAGTAGGAATATTACAACTTTTGTTATATTTAATAAAATGCCTTAGTTGGATGATATTTTTCGTGGTATTCTAGATGTTCGCTTATGTGTTTCAATTTTTTGTGTGCATGTTCTTATTTGCTTTGTTTCACTGTACTTCCAAGTAGGAATATTACAAGAATTCTCCACCTACTACTCCAATCAAATATTTCTCCCATCTGGTACTTTTTCTTTAAGGAAGGTGAATCATATGTTGGTAGCTGCATTACCATTCTTACAACAATGTGCTTTCATTTAATGTTATGGGCGTATTAACATGGATCACGGGGAAAATTGGATGAATGAGCAATCTCGATTGCATTCTTGTTCCCACACTTCACTTGGGAGGTTAGTCTTTGACTCTAGTCCAGTGAGAACTCCTCTGAGGCCTTAAGATTTAGGAATGGCACTACTGAGAAGACATTGATTGATATAGTGTGTCCAAGGTAATCCATACCACTTTCCATCTCTCTCAATTATCCATCACCATTCTTTGGGTTGGTGGTCATTCGTCATTGCGATTGGCACCCTTTATCCACATATTTAAGTCAAGGTTTGGAAACTTGGCCCTCGAGGTTGATGCAGCTAAAAGAAATTTAAAAGCATATAAAGCCACAATGGAAGACAATGCAAAATGCAAAAGATGGCTAGGACAATATTTAGCGTGTGCGCAAAATCCTAGCATGAGCTCTACCCGTTCATTAACCATCACCTAGTTCTTCAAGAATTTAATGCTTCATCTCAAAGAAAGGAACTCTTGAAAGTCCGAACCCTAATAAATGATAAGTTGCTACATCTTAAAAGGGTATTGGAAAAATATAAAAGCAAGCTTGGGCTCCTAATATGCACCAAATAAAGACAAATCCTTAGAGTAAAAGGCACGCCAAAGGGTTGGGGAAAGCCCACTGTGGCAAGGGGTAACTCATGCAACAAAGATTTCTCCCTCCTTACATAAGTACACTCAAGATTTTGGACCCCCATTCACTAGTCTCATAGCTATGGCACCTACCTTGAAGTCTTTCCCACTCAGTGACCATTATTCTCACAAACACTTATGATTGATAGGTTAACCCAGGACACGTCACTCCCCTTGTTGATTTGGGTAGCATCAGATGTGCTCTAGCCATGAAAATTGGTAGAGAGGCTAAAGCACATGAGATCTCCAAGACCCAGCAATGGTTTGGGAAAAATCTAACCAGTTTGAAAGATATTGAAATAATTAATAGTTTTAATGGAGTCCCTAAGTCTAAACTTAGGGAAAATAAAATATTAATGTGAATTAATATAAAACTAAGTTAGAATGCTTCAAAAGTCATGGATCAAGCCAAATCTAATCTTAGTCGTTGATTAGGGACTTAATCTTAGTCGTTGATGGACTAACGAGAAAAGTATAAGAAGAGGCTTGAGAGTCAGTTAGAGAACACATTGAAGGAGACCAGTTAGTTCGATTTCTGGAGCAGAGTTAGCTGAGAAATTCGAACTAGTGGTCTGGAGAGCAGAAGGAGGCAGCAAGTACGAAGCAGAGAGTCAAGATCAGCAACAGAATACCAGCACAGAGGCAGAAGGGGCAGACGCAAGGCCTTTCAGGCAGACCTTGAGGCAGCAGAAGACTGTGCAATCACTAGAGGGCCTGCGTGGGTGATGCAGAGAGGCCCAGGGCTAATGTAGACAAGCAGGGGCTGACATAGAGTGTTTGGGAGCTATGTAGAGGTCAGTCAAGTTGACGTTGGGACTGGGAGAAGTGCTGGAGAGTTTTTCTCTCTGTTGGGTAAGCCAATTTGGCACCCTATTGTACTGAAGAACTGTTGAATAATAAAATCCTCCCTTGTTGCACTGGTTTTCAGACATTGGGTTTTTCTGGGGATTGTTGTCCAAAATATCTGTGTCAATGTGTTGCTTTTTGTGCATGTGTTTGTGGTGTGATATCTGCAGCAAAATTTATTCTAATGTTCATTGAAGGAATTTCATAAATAACTTATTGAAAATAAGTAGGCAAAGTAAATCAAATGTTGCAGTGATAGAATTTTCACATCCCTTGGGGGTTGGAACACCTAATAGAATTGTTGAACTAATTATCCCTAATGTAAGTGAGGTAAACTGTTTATAGGTCCTAATCTAGTTATACATTTGAAGGTGAGTTTTATCTAAAGTATTCTTGTGCCCTTGTCATTAGATAGGTTCCACTATGATGTTGTAATGGTTTTTGTTCCTAATGATTATTGATCTCACTTGATCTTGAGAGGTTTATGTTAGGTGGTGTTCTCACAACAACAAAAATCCCTTGAGGGATGGACCAGACCTAGTTCAACACCACTCCAAAGGACATTTTTCCGTAGTCTAAGGGAAGAGATGACCTTGATGCTTCAAAGTTGCCCCTCCAGAGAAAAGTGTTGGGATTTGAGATGATTCCACATGGTACTAGATACCTTCATGTATCCCTAGATGTTGAAATAATGAACCATAGAGTTTGCACATTGGATTACTTGATGAAGTGCCCAGATGGACCCAGGACATCTTGAGCTGGTCTCAACCTTGTTTGATGGACATTGCTTGTTATGAAGCCCATATGAGGATGATTTCACTTGTGACGGATTTCACATTCTACTTGGACCCTGAAGCTTACCTTGCATGATGCAATATCACCCCCACAAGCCCTAAAAAGGTGACGTAAGCCTCTTCGTGGATGACATCATGGTTGGGGCACTTTTCGGAGATGTACCCATGCATTTTGAGGATTTCTTGGAGTGAGGAGCACTCATAGAGGACAGCGTCATGTTGGACACCTTTATTTCTAACATGTGTGGGCTATTTTTGGCATTTTGTTATGTTTTTGAACTATTTTAAGGTTGACTTGGGACCTTACGAGCTTGTTGAATGCTCAAGTAAACTTTTTAGGGGGTTTGCTTGTAAAATTATGAAAATGAAACTTGTTTTCCCTCATATAAATAGAGAGACGTCTCATTTCACTTTAACGATCATTCATGCATCACACTTCCCTCTCTTTGGAAGTGTGCATTAGCTCCTCATCTATTCTACTTGGATGCATGTAGTTCTGTGGTACAAGTTGCTCTTAGAGGTAGAATTTTCATAAGTTGGTTTCTTGGGATTGATTGATTGCATATTTTCTCTATTTTGCATGTTATATTGTTTGAAGTAGGGTTTCACATGCACCATAGTTAAAATTGCTAAATTTATCTAGAATGTTTCACCTTTATGGAATGCAAAATTGTTTTCCTTAAATCCTTAAGATAACTCCGAGTTGTGAATATCTCAACCCTAATTTTCCCTAAAAAGGAAGCGCTAGGGGTTGTAAGTAGATGCCCTTGCCATCTCACCCCCTTCAACAAGGACATCATCATTGAAATTTCCCTAGATGACCCCATTGCCCATTTAGATCAAGGCACTAGTCTAGGTGGTGGTGATCAAAGATTCTAATTTTACTAAATTTTTCTCTCCTGTCTCTTAAATTCTAGATCTAAGGTTAGGGTTTCTATGAAATATCACTAAAAAGGTAATTTTATTTGATGTGTCTTCGCTCTTTAAGTAGGAATTGCATTACATAATTGTCTAAAAGAAAAATGTAGCATTTATTGCATGTTAAACCTTGTTTCTAGGGCCTGACATCATCAACTATTTGTTGTTATATGCATGTTTCAATGATAAAAACCCCATTGTCCACGGGGTCTTGGATAGATGGTGATTGAGTGCTCTATTAAGGCACTTCTTTGTGTGAAGTCACTGGTTCAATTCTCTGCCCCAATTGGGGTGATATATTGGACATGTTGAAGATGTAGTCCCGCCAAGCTTGTTGATTTGGGGTAGCATCGGATGTTCTCTAGCCACGAAATTTGGTGGAGAGGTTGGGGCACATGAAATCTCCAATACCCAGAAAAGGTTTGGGCCTAAGTCACCTGACACGGGGATTCGGGACACGTAGGATTCGAGATTCGTGGTGTCGGATTCGGAGACGCTGACCCCCCGGAACAAGACACGTTAGGACACGTTATATATTATTTTATTAAAAA